>CATIWJ010227234.1:0-22082 GCA_949640765.1 Croton laevigatus | reverse complement strand
AGAGGGAGAGTTTTAGTATAAAGTATTTTGTGAAAGTACTTTCCAAATCATAATCAATCATCACATGGCCTTCTAAATATTTGAAAGACTTTGGTGTATAAAATGTCGGTTTGGCGTTGAAATTTGTCGGTCGTCTTCTTGACATGCCAACCTGAGAAAAGATGACTTCTTAAATACTACTTTCTACTTTCAGTGTACAAATTAATGTATTTATGTTTATGCATATTTTCATAGATATTATCAGCTTCACATTCTTTTACTCTAACCTCTTTTAAGTACAAAGTTTAATATATGACAAAAATTTAATTATAAAGTCTAGTACTAATCGATTAATTTTATTATTTTTTTTTGAAGAAAATCGATTAATTTTATTAATTTGCACTCTTATAAATCTTATTCATATATTGTCATTTTGTAAAGAGTTAATTTATGTATTAGGCCATGCAAAATTCAGCTATTAAAGTTGAAACATCTATATTTTCAAAACTTAGCCTTGTTCTAAGCGCACATATGGCATGAGTAATATATTCTAGTTTGAACCTCCTTTCATGGCTAAAAGAACCAAAATTTAATAAACTGACATTAATTTTGTCAAGTAGTTCAAAATAATATATTTTTTTGATAAATAAGTCCCTAAACATACATAATGTATCCAATTTGATCTTGTTTATAACAAAATTTATTTTTGTTTATAACAAAATTTATTTTTATCTCCAAGTTTACATAATAATTTATACCCTAGAAGAACGAAATTAGCAATGTTTTCAAGTTTAAGGATAGGTTTAGCAAAATTGTTTTCTTGAAGAACTTGCCTAGAATATTGGTATCAAATTTAGGGACCAAATTGAGCCACAAACTAACTTTTTCTTAGTGGGAAAAAATATCCCATTCATAATAAAATGAATTTGGAATTTGGCTTAGCTATTTATTGAAAAGAAAAAAAGTTTATGAAAGTAGTCCAATTGAAATATGCACGATATATGAAAGGGTAGAGTAGAAGATGATATAATACGTACAAACAAATTATAAATGTGTAAGTGCAAGCTCAAGTGTATGGATGCATGCAAAACAATGACTAAAGTCCATGCAAAAAAAGGTTCTTTCAAGAGAAAATTAGATGAAAAAAAGAAAGGGAAAATACAACAAGATCAGAACTAGAATTAGAAATAGAAATTGTTGAATACGTATAATATGAAGTAAAACGTAGATTTGAAGAAGGAAATGGGGGTGGGGTATGTAAGGTTTAGTTTTTCAAAAGTGACAGTTGGGTGCATTAACTGATTCATACGGTTTTTAGATGAGAAGATGAACAAAAATTTAAGACACTCTAGCTGTGCTCTGTCCTTCGCTTTTCTTTCTTTATAAATAAGGGAACTCTTCTTCCTCCTCTCATCACCAACTTCTTCTTTTCATTTATATTACTATACTATTATTATAACTTATGAAGATGACTTGTAATAGTAGTAATAAGTTGCTTCTTGTTTTGCTTCTTGGTGCCTTAGTTTGCACTAGTACTGTTGCTAGGAAGCTTGTCAGCACTTCTTTCCATGACGAGAAGAACCTAGGTGGTGGACTTGGCGGCGGCGGTGGACTTGGCGGTGGTGGTGGATTGGGTGGTGGAAGTGGACTTGGTGGCGGATTAGGTGGAGGTAGTGGACTTGGTGGTGGATTAGGTGGCGGAAGTGGACTTGGTGGTGGACTAGGAGGTGGTGCTGGTGGGGGAGCAGGAGGTGGGCTTGGTGGTGGTGCCGGACTTGGAGGAGGAGCTGGTGGAGGAGCAGGAGGTGGTGGAGGACTAGGTGGTGGTGCTGGAGGTGGTTTTGGTGGTGGTGCTGGAGGTGGTGTTGGTGCAGGCCTAGGTGGTGGAGCTGGCGGTGGTGGTGGATTTGGAGGAGGTGGTGGCCTTGGAGGTGGATTGCCTTGAAGACAAACAAACATTACTTAATCCGTAATGCTAAAAATGATAGTTAGATTAATGACAAAATAAATTTAATTATAATTAGTACATGTGTTTAGGTGACTGAAGAGTGTTGTGTTGCTTATGTTTTACATAATCATTATTCCATCTTTGTTCTCCCAATGTTCGTTTTCATTCAAGAAATATTTAAGTTCAAATATTATGTTTTGCATTATAATTTCGGTTTCTGTTTTAACCTGTTGTAATGTGTACAAATAATTATATCTATTTCTTCCTTTTCTAGTATAAATTATTGTTGAGATATTATAAACTTTCCCAAACAAAATTTGTACTAATATCACACAATGAAAAATATCACTATATTAAATTTAGTAAGTTTTCTATTTTCAAGTCAAAAAAATAGAATTCTTATTGGAAAAAAAAAATCAATTTGAATAAAATGCAAATGGGACCTCACTTTCTTGTACCTTTATAATTATGATTCATAATTTCCCATCTTTATTTTGGTTTCCTCTTTAGTGATTGTAAACATTTAATGTATGTTTATATGTTTGAGTGGATGTTTTTGGAAAAATTATTAGGTAGACTTGGTCTACCACGTCATTCATACACCGATCTAATAGGATAATGATACATTAGTAGGTGAATTTTCTCTCTTCTAATAATGTGTTATATATTAATAATTTTCTTTTCTTTTTTAAATTTCTCTCGCCTAATTTTGTATTATTTTAATTAATCACCTGTTGATATATCATTATCCTATTGAATTAGTGTATAGATGATGTGGTAGACCAGATTTACATAAGAATTTCTCGATATTTTTGGCATACTGGAAGAGCAAATAGTTTACAAGAAACACTTACATGAATTAATAATATACGGTGTTTTAATGTTTGTTAGATAATAATGGTATTCCTCTTCTATAAGAGAAAAATAATGATAATAAATAAATAATTTTTTCATGACTTGGTCTCAGAATTTCATAGGACCTTTTGCTATTTATTTAAAAAAATATCTGTTAGATCTTATATTTAATAATTTTAACATGTATACTAATTAGTGGCAAGTGAAAAAATTTTTATTCAGTATATCATTTATGTTTAAAATTATATAAATTAATTTAAAAATTAGTTAAATTTAATATGAAAATACATTATAAATTGTTTATATTTTCAATTTTCTTTATAAATTTGTTATAAAAAAAAAAGTTCTTTCAAAGAACGAGTAGCACTTGTAAACTTTATTGATCTCATAATTCAGTTTTGGCATTTTATTTCCATGCATTTTCTTTTAAAAAAAAAAAAAGAAAATTTACAAAAACCTCCCTATTTTTTACCTATATTTATATTTTTTACGCTGTCTTTTTTTTTTTGACAAAAATCTCACTACTTTATATTTCTGTTGACAAAAATATCATTCTGTCTATTTTTTCTATTAAAATGGACCAAAATATAATTTTACGAGCCTTTTTGAAAAAGATGAACAAATGAAGGATTGATTTGCAATTTTTCCATCTTCAACCTTCGAACTCCATGGAAAACAGAAGGAGGAAGAGAGAGAAGAGGAACTGCCACCGGTGACAGCATCGCCGCCATTGGCCAACCCAATTAATGTGCCCCACCGGAAGGAAGCCCTTTCCATGATGAGTTTGTAGATGTTGGCACGACGGGCAACAGAGTTATCGGTATGCGCGGCTAAGGGTGTTCAAAAAATCCATGAACCGAAAACCGAATCGTAAATCGAACCAAAATTTCGGTTATTTACGGTTTTCGGTTATGGCCAGCTCAAAATTGAACCGAACTGAAATTATCGGTTCGGTTCGATTATCGGTTATGGTCAGTTCCGAATAGAACCGAACGATAAAGCCAAAAACAGTTGAATTTTTGCCAAAACATAGTCGTTTTAAACCTAATTTACTAATTTATTGTAAATTTTGGTTTTATATGAAATCGAACCGAACCGAACCGATAATATCAGTTCGGTTCGGTTTCGATTTCTCTTTATCGATTTTCGGTTTGAATCGATTTCTCCTTATCGGTTCAATTCGGCACCAAACCGATGATGAACACCCCTGTGCGCAGCTGAAACAATTCGGGCACTATTCTCGTTACTGTTCACCAATTGCTTCCAGTGCTGTTTTCGGCATCTCTGGTTGTCAGACATCAAAACCAGCGGTACCGATCAACTCCCTTCGTCACCAACTTTCATATGGTGGTAAGTTTTCTACCGATCTATGGCCAGAACGGAATATGCCAACGGGTCGGATTTCGTACCCATTTGGATTGCAGAATATTTCGATACATTTTCCGACTCCTTCCGATCATTTCTCGTCCAATTTAAGTATATATTCTAAATGCTCTCATTGTAAGCTTTGTTTTGATGTAAATATTGAATGATTTGGTCACTGGTGATAGTTACTGTTCTCTCTCTTCATCCCTCTGTTTCCATGGAGTTCGAAAGTTGAAGATGGATAAATTACAAATTAGTCCTTCATTTGTTCATCTATTCCAAAAAGGCCCGTAAAATTATATTTTGGTCCATTTTAATAAAAAAAATAGACAGAATGATATTTTTGTCAACAGAAATATAAAGCAGGGAGTTTTTTGTCCAAAAAAAAGACAAGGAGGAAAATGTAGATATAGATAAAACATAGGGAGATTTTTATAAATTTTTCAAAAAAAAAAACATATAAGGATTGTGTTTTGTAATAACTTTTAGAATAACTTCTAACATTTAACTAGTCAAAAAATTTTTAAAGTAACTTTTAAATATTTAAATAGCGTTTTATTAAAGTTTAATTCATATAATTTTTAGTTTTTTGTAAACAATTATTATAATTAACTAATATGTATCAAACAGCTAAATACTTCCAATAGCTAATTAGTTTTAATTTTTAACGAACACACTCAAGATCTTTTAATTCAATTGGAACCTGGCCAAATTAGAGTGATTTTTAATCTTAGATTGAGTTGATCTCTAGGCCTAAATTTGGAATTCTAATTTGTATGTATGAATATTGAATAGAATGTTTGTTGGACGGATTTTGTGGAACCAATATACTATCCACTTCATTTGGTCATCAAAATAGGGAAAGGTTTAATCTCTCGTATAGAGAGATCTCTGTAAAATAACTTGCGAGACATATCTACACGAGAGATATATCCGTACTCAAATCAAAATATCTATTGTATCATCCATTTTTTAATGGATATGTAGTGTGCGACTTTTTGTTGTAAGTATATTTCGTGGGTATTAATTACTAAAAAGTATAAAAGAAACTACATAAATTTTAATATAACAATAGGAAATGGATCAATTTATGAATTCAATTGATTTTTTTTAAGCTCCTCCCCACCTCATTTATAAATATGTAAGCTCATGTACGGAGTTAGAAAATTTGGTTATTGTAAACAAAATTAATAGTTTGAGCATAAACCTTCTAATTTAATGGTTTTGAGCATTAAGAAATGAAAACATTTAAATAATAATGGAATCACTAATGAGACGGTATGGACAAATTTTAAATAATTTCTAGGATAGGCAATTGTCCATCAACGGCTAAGGCTCTACATCTTTTTACTGGCCAAGCACCTCATTTTGGGGCTTTTTTGGATTTTTCATTCGGTAACCAAAGGGTTCTTAGCCTTATTTCATCATCAACTTGTGCCTTTTGGCCATAAAAAAAAAGAGTTGAATTTTGGCTACAGAATGAAAAATCCTCTTAATTCAATCCAGCAGTCTTCTCATAGCGTTACAACTGTACTTATCTTTACTTTTTTCTTTTGTCAGTTGTATTTATCTTTACTTGTTTTTAACGAGTAACTACCTCAAAGGATATAAAGTGCAATTTTTTTTTATAAGAAAAATTAAAGGGTAAAGTGTATATTTTTATTCTTTTAATATCACAGAAAAGAGAAAATAAGTTGTATTGGGATAGAATAACTGGAACTCTTTTATCAATTAGTGATCTTATTAGGTTGAAGTTTGAATGTTTACACTACCATATATATATATATATATATATGAAGAGAATTGCTCTTACTCGAGCTCAGTTAGTCATGGGTTCATTGGATTTTGTTTGTGGTCAGGTCAGCAACTGTTTTTTATAATAATTTTTTAGGGTTTTGATTTAAAAAGAAAGCCAAACCATACAGTAATTTTCCAAATTTTTTTTAGATATTTAATTGTTGAGCAAGTCGAGAACCATTTTTATTTTTTTTTAAATTTTAAATTAACTATTAGATTGTCGGTATTGGATTCTAAGTTAAAAATCAGTAGGCCAAACAACTCATTTTATGAGACACAACATTATGTTGCGTGCGTATATAATTGAAAACGAGAATAATCGACCTATATTATGCATTGGGAAAAGGTTTGGGGTGTAGCACCTTGTTGCTACCCACCAAAATCCTTTTTTTTTTTTTTAAATGAAGTGTATAATTATATTTACTCAGTCCCAAGATTAATCCCATTAAATTGTAATTTGCAAAATTTGACTTACATAAAATAATTAGAATCTTTGAATTTGCAGTTGTGTGAAATTTATAAAATAGAATTAAATTCTGCAAATTGCAACTTTTTGAAATTGATCTCGTAACTGAATACAGACAATTGAACATCTCATTTAAAAAAATAAAATAAAATAAAATAAAGAAAGGCATGAAAATGGGTAGCACCAAGTTGCTAGTAGCACACCTATCATTACCCGCATTGCATTTACAGTTAACAAAGGTACCACCGGAATTAAATATAATTATCTTCAAGTAGCTGAAAACCAAAATTAATTAATGTACAAATTTCAAACCCATGCAACTAGGCCAAGATGATGATGAACAAAGTCTAAAGTCCTTAACCTCCATACATGAAAATAAAGCTAAAAAAGTAAGAGCTTATAGATAGATGCTAACCACGAGATGAGAAGCAAAGGCATTCTTTTCTTTCAACGGATAGGTACAGCTGGGTGCATTAATTGTTTCTCAACACGGTTTTTGGATAGTAGATGAGAAATTTATATTTATTTATATTACTTTCTAAACTGTTTTATTGCTTTCTCAATCAAACTTACATACCTTTGCATGCCTATATATACTCTCTTGAACTCTCACTTCTTACCAAAACTATCTACTTATCTTATCATACTTGTATACAAAAAAAAAAAGAAGATAAGATGGCGTCTAAATTGTTCCTTGCTGTGCTTCTTGGTGCTCTTATTGTCTGCTCTACTACTACTGCTAGAAAGGTTGTGAATGAGCAATCCTCTTTTGAGGATCAGAAGAACTTGTTTCATCGTCGTCCTCGGTTCGGTGGTGGCGGTCTTGGAGGTGGAGGTGGTGGTGGGTTTGGTGGAGGTGGTGGTGGTGGATTAGGCGGTGGTGCTGGTGCTGGAGGAGGAGCAGGGTTTGGTGGCGGTGCTGGTGCAGGTGGTGGACTTGGTGGAGGTGCTGGTGGTGGTGGAGGGTTTGGTGGCGGAGGTGGTGGTGGAGTAGGTGGCGGTAGTGGTTTTGGAGGAGGTGCAGGTTTTGGAGGTGGTGCAGGTGCTGGTGGTGGACTTGGCGGTGGTGCTGGAGGTGGAGGTGGATTTGGCGGAGGAGGTGGGGGTGGTCTTGGTGGTGGAGCTGGCGGTGGCTTTGGTGCTGGCGGTGGCGCTGGTGGAGGAGTAGGAGGTGGATTGCCTTGAAGAAACAAATCATGCGATACATATAGTTTTCGATACGTAGTACCATAATTTGATTAATGGAATGATACTATACGTAATTGTCTGTTTTAAGTACTTGCATTTGAAATTTCTTTCATGTTTGTTTGATCTTCTTCATCAAGTGTTAATGAAATGAAAATAATCTCTTTATGGTTTTAAATCAATGGCTTTCAAAACTCTGTCCTCTTCATTCTTCTTAGTCAAATATATGTTTGATATTTATTTGAATTTTAATTCTTGAAACCTATACAAAATAGATGAATATTGTATTGAAAAAATGAACCAGAAGAACAAGAACACGTATGATTAAAACGTTTAAGCAGAGGCTATATGCTGTTTATCATCAAATTAAATAGAATTCTTTTGGGAAAATAAATTGGGGTCAATTTCTACTCATTTTTAACCAACTGGAGTTTGATATAAAAATTCAAATTATAATATAACATAGATATAAAGAAAAGTGAAAATTAGATAAATATACCTATATAGAAGGATGCAATATGATCATATGTATTATGTGGCACACATTGAATTACATTAAATGGACCACTTGTATTAAATCAATTAATACGGTAAAACATCCGGGACTGTATTCCAATCGCGGAAACAAGCTTAAAAATAGGTTATTTTGGCAAAATTATGAGCTATCATTTATCAAATGAATATTTTATTGCCAATTCAGATATAATACTGTCAACAATTTATTTTTTGAATGCAGTTCTAAAGGACCTAATCAACTAATCTTGAAGTAGCCGGGAGTAAACTAGCCATGCCTGCAATCAGGTCGGCATATTCAATTTTTATTATTTATTAAAAAACTATATAATAAATTAAAATGGATAATATAAAATTAGTATAATGTTAATTTGTTGGGTGTATAAGATGAAATTAGTATAATGTTAATTTGTTGGCTTTTGATAAATGATGTTATAATTGAACACAATACATATATTATACATATATAATCTAGACGTACTTCTCAAGATCAATCTCCTCACCAATTAAATAAAATACGGTATGTAGTTTTAAAGGGAGGAAAAATATAGGCTCGAACCCAGGATCTCACTGTCTAGGTGAGCCTGCATTTCCCTAAACTACTCCTCAATCCCCATGACTTGTGAAATGGGTAAATTCATACATAAATATCCAACTTTGGGGTGTAGTTCAAGAAAATATAAACAGTTATCCCAATTCCATTAGGTTAATTCATCATGAATTCAAAGAGTTTTTGTAAGGATAAATACATTAAATTCTCAAAAATTTATGTGTATTTTCAACCCAAAAAAAAAAAAGTAGTTAAATACTCGTAAATAAAAAATATATATTCAATGAGTTATTTTCATATCAAATGTTGAGAATATCAGTATTAACAGAGAATATAAAATGATTATATTCTCAAGAAATATGGTTACTAATGAGGTAGATTTGAATAAAATAAATAAATGCGAAGACCAAATCTCCTTCCACCAGATCTAGCTCTCCATTATCCATACATACAGTTCGTCAACACCGAATTAGTTGACGGTTATTAATGGCGTCGTCAGGATTTCTCAGAAATTTAATTTAAAGCCTTTGATTGAAATTATTAGTGGCATTATGGAGCTTCATTTTTTCAACAGGCACTCACTCATTGCAAATAGCAGTTGTAGATTTGTAGAAGATGATAAACAAAATTTAATGCATACAAATTCATTAAGTGGTTAATGTATGTATCAATATTTTCTTTTTTGCGTTGAATCAAAATAATTGACAAAAGTAAAATGAATTTAACACAATCACACAATATAAACATGCTAACAGGAATCCAACAATCAATTATCAATTGCCTTTTATAGTCTAAATTTTTTATTATTAATACATAAAATAATTTAACCCAATTTGTCAAATTTACTATGCTTGTGTATGTATCATTTAAGTCGCTAGTTATTAATTCATGTTGCACTGCCTAACAAACAAACTATATTATAGTATTTGTTATGTATCAATTTGTTATGCTTTTGTTGAAAAGCATGGAGTTAAGTTGGGTCTCATGTCTGGATTTATAAAGGTATGGAGTATATCATTTAGGAATATGGAGAAACAATTTTCAAGCAAATTTTGTGAGATAACATGCGTCGGCCTCTTATCCTTTTTTATTGCAAATAAAAACTCCAGGCTGTTGCAAGTGAGCTGCAGTTATTGATGGGGATGATATTATACATAGAGAGATTATATAGACATCAGTATTGCTGTTGACATTCACTGTTTGACATTTTGTTTATGTTGAAATCCTGAGCAGCGTCTTTATTTTGAAGCATTTCTGGATGACACACTAATAAATTGGTTTTGTTTAGAACTTCAAGATTTATTGAAATACTTAAATTGTTTGTCATGTCCTAATGAGATTATTTGGAATTGAAAATAATTTGTACGATCCGATTGTAATGATTTTCAGTCCAGGGACTTGTTGTTATGCGTAATGCTGACACGATGAATTTTGCGGAGATAAACACCCTTGCTAGGAAGGCAAATGATGGAACTATCTCAATTGATGAGATGGCAGGAGGTTCGTTTACAATATCTAATGGAAGAGTTTATGGAAGGCTTTTGAGTACACCTATCATCAACCCTCCTCAGGTTTGTTCTTCTCTTCTGCTGGGATAATGTCGCACTTGTTTTTGTTTTGACATTGGTGTTGTTGATGATCTTCTAATGATTAAATATGAATTGGCAGTTGGCTATTTTGCACATGCACTCGATAGTGAGTTTACCAATGGTTGTTGGAGGCAATATCGAAGCAAGGCCTATGATGTATATTAGGCTGATCGATGGAAGAGAAGCAGTTTTCTTCTTGCGCCCGTATCAAGGATGTGGTGGAGGATCCGCGCAGGCTGCTGCTTGACATTCAAGGATCAACCTTCAATTTCTGCCGTACCTAGGATGAATGGATTGGACAGTAATAATACTGTGAAATCGAAGTTTTGTAGATTTCTCTTTTTTTTTTTCAATCTCAATGATTCGTTGCGGCTGACTTTAATTGAATTAAGGGTACATCCTCTCATTTCACACTCAACTAAACTAACTTTCTTGCCTTTCCTGGAAGTGAGATTTCAATAAAAATTATGAATTTCTAATTATAAACTGCATTTCTATTAGAAACTCCCACTTTCTCCACTACTTTAATTATAAAACCACCTCTTTCTCTACCTTAATTATAAATTTACTACCCTTCTAAGATCCATTTTTTTTTTTTTTTTTCATTTATGTCCTCAGTCCTATCTTTTAAGGTGCATTTGATGGGGTAATAGCAATAAAAAAGGATAAGAGAATGAAATGGGTGGTTTTTTAGTAGTGTTATTGTGCTAATTTGTTCATTTCTTTTAACTTATAAATGTATTTTGCATTGATTGTTTTGCTTAGAATTTTGTTAACTATGGCTGAAAGTTTGATTTTCTTTTGCTGGAAGTTTGGTTTAGAACTTTGTTTTTCTTTTGTTTTGTGTGAAATGGATGCCATATGTTGTAATTGAGAGTGCCAAGCAACCACAACTATACTGGCTGTTAAATTGTTGAACAATCTTTTTCCTTTAATATTCGACAGAACACACTTTAAAATTAAAGGATACCAAATCTTATTAAAGGTATTAATACGATAATTAAACTAAAATCCTCATTATTCCTACATTAAACAAACTCTTAAATCAAACATTTTATTAAATCTGAATCTAACCATGAGGCTCAGAAGATAGTAGTTGACGGCGACCTTCAAAATAATGGATCACCATCTTGTATCTTGGAGGTAAATTATTACTGATAATAGGATGATTCAGAAACCTGCGCATCCATGAAATAATGGATGGGGATTTTATAATTTTCGTTGAACCAACTTCTTCCCAAACAGGTAGCCATAAACAAATCCAACCAGCTACAATGTCTACATACCCAATATCATCTCCTCCAAAGAATCGCTTCCCTTTCAGCTCTTCCTCCAATTTTTCTGAGGCTTCAATACTCATTTTTGCTGCTATCTCCTTTTCCTCTCCAAGAGAACAGAAACCATTCCATGCAGCTTCAAACATCTTTATTAATTATGAACAAAAATAATGATATCAATTAACAATAATATAAGTCATCAAACTCATAAATTATTGGATTATTAATTACCTTTTGTCCAGCGAATTTAACAATAATATAAGTCATCAAACTCATGCAGCTGCGATGACATTGTCTCCATGGATAAGAACAGGGACTTTAGTATGGACAGGATTTGACTGAAACAGCAAAGAGCTTTTATTAAAGTAAAGATGTCTTATTCTATGTACTCGTAAGTAATGCCCTTCAGCTTCAGAGCCCGCTCTACTCTTCGCACAAATGGGCTAACCCAGAACCCCAAAAAAAGCTTCACCTTCGCCTCCTCTTTGTTTCCAGTCATTTTTGCTTTCCTTCCTTGTGATCTGCTGGCTCTGTTCTCATATACGCCTAGAGGAGAGGCTAGAGTTGTGTGAGAGTGAAAAACCTACAAACAAGGTTGCGTTTGACTGCTGACTATTTAGATATCAAATTATAATTCAATCTGTCTACCAGAATTGAAAATATTGCATTGTTGTCGACTAATCTTATTCTTTTCATGTTTTTTATTCTCTAAGAGAATTGCACATTCTCCTGAATTTGAGTCACTTTAGATAGAAGAATTGCCCATAACCGTCTTGATAAACTTATGTTTAAAAAGGAATTTATAAGGTTTTGGAAATTTCCATTACAAGAATATGAATAATTTATTTATTGAAAAGGTGGAAAGAGTTTAGGAGTGAATCAAAGTTTTAGAGTAGACTCTCATATTATATGGGTAAGGGTATAAATAAAAATTTATACATCAAAATTATAAATTTGATTTTAATAAAATCTGAAAATTAACCTTAACATGAGATTTATGTTTTTTTTTAAAATTGAATTATGTTATATCATGCTCTTGCTTTTTACGCCTTTTTAACAAGCTCTATTTGTTTCGACAATTTAGGTGATAAAAATGGACTTAAGACAAATATTATCATCTCATAATTTATTTCTAAGATAAGAAATTCAAAAATTTTGCTTCAGCTATAAATGGATTATTTCTTCTCTAAAACAAATTATTGGATAACACCAACTATGCCTATAAAGCTAAATGTTATGAAAATTTTACAAGTTACTTAGTGTTTGATTTCAACAGGTATAGTGTCTAATTTTTAACCCTTTAATTGTACAAACATATCTCTTGTGTTTTTCAGAATACCTCTTTTCAATTTTTATTTTTTTTTTTATATGTTTGTTATAATTTCCGCTTCATTTTAGGATACATTTAAGAAAAATAAAAATTCTTGGTGCCATTAATTCAGATATAGTTTTTTATTGTTTATATGCGATTATAGGTGTCCGCTTCTTTCAAATAATTTTCTTTTTCAAGAAATCTATCATATAATTTTAGAATGATGTATCGACAACTATGATTGTTATTTTTGTACTCGTCCTGTTTGCCCTATTTAAAATTTAATAGATGGGGTAAATAGAGTTGGACGAGACAAGTAGTAAATTTCACTATCTATTATGATGGACGAGTAATGGGTTATGGGTGCATGATATCTGTTAAAAATCCGTTTAGCATAAAAAATTATGACTTTTTTAGATACATGTAATGGATTATTGCGAAATCTCAATTGAAATGTGAATATTTTATTAAGATAAGTTAACGTTTAAATACTGTAATAAAATAGCTCTCAAAGTTTTGCTAGTCTGCTGCACAAAATTCACCTAGCATACTTCGTGACAGGATTATTGCGCAACCTAAATTGAAATGTGAATATTTTGTTGAGACAAATTAATGTTTAGATACTATAATAAAACAACCTAAATTGAAATATGAATATTTTATTGAGACAAATTAATGTTTAGATACTGTAATAAAATAACTCTCAAAGTTTTGCTAGTCTACACCTAACATTTTAGTGAGGTGGACAAATTTTTTAATTTGCTCATCTCACAAAATTTTTTATTAAAAAATTGTCTCACTAAAAATGTCACATAGCAAAAAAAAAAAAATAAATAAATAACGATAATTTTCAACATTATTATTATATTTTTTTTAAAATAGCAATTTTATTTTTAGAAAAAAGTTAATTGCATAAAATATTATTATATAAGAGAATGAGAAGTAAATAAATGGATTGATTAAGACATTATTATTTAAGGAGAATTAGAATATCATATAATACAATTTAATTTAATTTCTTAAAAAGTAACTTAAAAAGTTATTTTTTTAATGAGTATGAACACATAACCAATAATAAAATTAGACAATAATTTAATAATTTATAAAATAAATTTGTTATTAATTTCGTACTTATATAACTTTTTTGTTAAATTCTTTGTACAAAAGTAAATTGACAGACAATTATTAATTAGAACAATTAAATTAATATTTGAAGTGTAATTTAAAATAAAGATGGGTAAAAACACTAGAGCTGTTTTAGAATAATTAATTTAATAAGACTAAAAAACAAAAACAGTTTGTATACTTTATTTATATAGTATGCATGTACCATTGTGTTAATGAATGATGATGAGCTTGTAACGTGCGGGTGGGCTGGCGCCCATACTAGGCATAAGCCGGCTCTGCCACTGGTCTGCACAAAATTCACCCCATTGCGAAATGTTCTCACTTAAGCTATTTTAAGATCTTCGTAACAGGATGATTATGAAATGTTTCTCGCTTAAGCTATTGTAAGATTTCGACGGCTCCAAGTTTGAAACTGCAATCGTAGTAGCATTCTACCCTCTTCATTCTCTTTATATAGAGAAATTTTCCTCCTCCACTGCTTAATTTATATAAACAAATTTACCTTACATAGTAACCTTAATTGGAGTGTCAAAATTAAAAGACTAATTTAATCTTAGATGGTTCTTAACAATATTAAATAACATTTGGTATACTTAAAATAAACTAAAGTAGTTTAACTAATTTTCTTAATTTGTGAAAAAACAACTGTCTATAACAAAACGGAGTATCTAATAAAATAAAATATTACTATACAAAACGATGTCAAAAATGGAAGTTAAACAAAAGCATTCAAAATCAATAGATTTTTCATCTTATGCAAAGTTTAAAATTTCCCGTTGAGAAAATAATAACGATAACAAGTTGTATATAGGCATCACACTAGCCAGCAAAATCCATTTAGATTCTGACTTCTATTTGTTCATTCAACAAGTGCTCTTTTACAGACTGAATGGGCACCTGCATGCATGCCACAAAATCAATAATCATCTTTTTAATGTTGTGCAAAAACATTAATGAAATACAAAGAAAGATCAATTTCAAATTCAAATGATGAGAGTTATTATGTAGAAATACCTCCTTCCTGTGGAAAATGCCGGCTGCAAGTGCAGCTGATGCATTTGTTTTAGTGAATACTTGTGAGAAATGTTGAACAGCACCGGCACCACTACTTGCAATCACCGGGATGCTTACAGCATCCGATATCAATTTTATCAAATCTATATCAAATCCTTTCCCTTGACCTGAACAATCGTGCAAATTAAAACATTTGGTTTCAAGAATGGACCAAACAATTCTGAGAAAGACCACCTTTTTGGAAGACAGAACCAGTCTAGTATTATTATTGAAATCAGCAAGTTTTTGCTTCATATATACTACTTAATAGTATAAGGTTGAAGATAGGAATAAACAGTCTTTACCGTCACAATCAATGCAGTTGAGTAGTATTTCTCCAGCTCCCAGCTCTTCAACTGCTTTTGCAAGTTCGTAGGCTCCAATTGGTCGACCTTCTCGTCCCCCACTAACCTTCAGAAATAGAAAAATAGAGAGTGGAAAAGCGTTTAGTATCTCTACCATGTCAAGCAGGCCAGGCACTTGGATGGTTTAACCAATACTTTCCAAGGAAGAAAAAAATGGCAGAACTTGGGTTTTAAAAATTTAGCTGGCTCAACTTGGACAGTTTTTTTTCTTTTTTTTGCTAAAAAGCTTAGCCATGCTGGATATTAGTCAAATAAAGATCTGACTAAATATGCATAGCTGTTACTTAGAAGTTGGTGAGAAAAAACAAATCCAAACAAAATAAAATTGTCAAACATCTAAGCAGGAGAATATCGCACAAAACCGAATACAGAATCAAGAAAATGACTTACCGTACATTGGTACCAGGCATATTCTTCCCCATTAGGGCCTGAAAATATATTGAAAGCTCAATTAACAATGGCCTATGAAGTTGCATCTTTCTAGAAAAGAAAGTACCTATCTCTACCTATTGATCATCTAACAAGACATGGAGAAAGAGGCTCGCAAATGATATATCAGAAAATAAACGCATAGACAATATGGTCAACATGAAAGAAGAATAGCAGCAATTTTGTTTAAGAATGTATAAAATTAAAAAGTTCATATGGATAAGTAGCAATATAATAGTATTAATATAAGAATAACATGAAAGAAATGGGGAAAAAGAAAAATGTAGAGTTTGATCACCTGGATTAGTTACCCTAACAGCCTTGAACTCTATGTCAGCAGGATTTTTGAGGTATACTCTGCGAGGATCAATACTCACAACCACTGCCTGCATGTAAGTATCAAACGAAATTACAGGAGAGACCTTGATCTCTATTTTCTAACAGTAGTGACAATCGACCAGTTTATTTTGCACATTCATCACATAAAGAACCAAGAAGAGAGTATTTGTGGTGTCAGGTGAACATTTCCAAGTGCAATTAAAAGCATAATGAGCAGACTTCTATGCAAATCAAGGTCACTAATGCTAACCATTATTTCATAAGTAACTTTCCTCCTAAATGGGCAATGTCCCTCATTGTCCACGTTTGGGATGTCTTGGCATAGTGTAAAATATAAGCATTATATGGGGCCTTCTAAAATGCTTAGATTACAAGCTGATCCCACATTTGAGCTTTGGAAATAATTTTATGTCAGAACAGCGGATGCTGGATCGCACCAAGTGGACAAGGAAGATTGAGGGATAACAAGTTAGTTTTCTTGTAGTAACCGTGGAAGAAATCTGGTCCTATATGTAAATCCAAACATAGGTTGCTTCTCTCTTTACTCGAGCTGGGCAGACACTTCAGAATACAACTTTAATTAATAAACCTTGAAATTTTTACTGGACATACATGGAAAATTGGAAGCTTGCTTATGAATCTCTTGGTTTTTGTTGGATCACTACAAATTCAGAGTGTAGAAGGTCTGAAGGTGTGAGAAAGAAGAAAGAAAGAACAAAACTAAACCAAATTGAAAAGTTTTTCAATTTTTATCATTAGAAATAGTGCAGAAATAGTCTACCTTACAGAATTCATACAAATAAAATGCATATTTTTCACAGCAGAAAAGACACGAGTCAACATGGAATAGGTTAGTTCAAAAGAGAATGAAATAACAAAAGGAGCAAAGGAATGTTTAGCTTAACCAGACAAGAACAAGTTACCTGATTTCCATAAACTCTAGATATCTGTTCTATGCTGCTCTTTCCAGTTTTTACCTACAAGCACGAGTCCAAGATCTGGTAAAAGTATACAAAAACAAGAGCACGTGTACAAGATGAGGGAATGTATTGCCTACTTTAGTTTTTACATATTCTTCTGCAGCATAGACCGCATCACTTCCAATAGAAACTTTATCTGCCCCTGACCTAAAATATTCTGAGGCAACTTCCAAACTAGAATAGTACCTGCATAGATTAACAATAACAAGTCCACATGTTACTGACCATTAGACAGCCTGATGATTAATCCAAGAAAGAATCAAAGGATTTATGATTGAGAACACTAGCAGATATTGTTGGAAATTAAAGAAGCAGAGCCATGGTATTCTACATATTACACAGAAAATACCTGCCGTTTGCATCTGTAAAATCTCTAATTCCACCTCCAACAGTCAGTGGTACAAAAACATTTTCTGAAGTGTGCCTTAAAACCTTCAGGATAACAAGCAGGGGAAAAACATCAGGGAAAGGGGCATCTCAGGTAGAAATTAAGAGAAAATTTCTAATATTCATTATGCATAATTCTAATTGCTAGATAACTAACCTCCAGCATGGGCAAGTCACCTAAAGGGAAGTCTCGGAAACCAGTGATATTCAGAAAACTAACCTGAAATTCAATGCTGGGATGCTAAACATTATATTGTTCTCCTATATGGAATTGCATACCAAAAAAAGGTAAAACATAACAATGCTTACTTCATCAGCTCCATCTTTGTAATATTGTCTAGCAAGCTCAACTGGCTTCCCAAGGTTTCTAACCTGCAAAAATTTGCAAGAAATAAACCACTTGCAGATGCAGTTACAATGTTCTAGCAAGCAACAGTTATCATTTAGGAAAAGAATCAAGCAAAATATGCAGCAATATCATTTCGCAAGAATCCAATTGGAGTAGCTAAAAGTAGACTTATATTTTTAAACAAATGCTCTCACCCATCAGCATAATTAAATGCCATTACAAGAAAAGAATACATCACACTGAAGGGCAAGTGGAATTGCACATCACATGTGAATAGTCATGACTGTAAATTCAAGATAGATTTGCTGCCAGCCCAGTCAAGAATATCATATTTTGGATGACTCATAATGATCTTTTACCACATAATAAAAATCAGGAGAAACTAGAAAAATCTATCAATTTTCAAAAATAATTTTGGTCTTACCTCATTTTCTTTTGTGTGTTCTCTTACATCATACTGATCCCCTTTTGTTACAACAAGATCACCTTTATCGTTTGTCCTCACATCAAGACAAGCAATTACCTGAATGGAAGCAATGTCATTTAGTGTATACGTTTTCAGCAAGAATATCAATTTCAAATGATACAAAAATAGTTGCTGAACCACAGAGTGCGTCAAGACAACTTGATACTGTAACTTCAAAATGCTGCTTGAAGAAAAAAGATGTATAACTAATTTAAAATTTAAGCATACCCTCTTTGCTAGTTTTGATGCCTTCCCTTCAGTAGGCTTCTGTCTTCAAATGAAGTGTTTTGCTTGTTAGAGGGTTTAATAGACAACTAAAGAAACATCACAGACTGTACATTCACTGCTAAAAGGGTTACCTTTGTCAAAGATGACTTTGGAAGCAAAAATCTTCGAAGTACTGAAAGACCGACATCTGCAACATTTATTTCAGGCACTCATAATCTCATCAAATTGGATGATCTTAAGTACATAGTTCTGCAATATAAATCTAATCACTTATGAATTGCTTTCAAATGAATCCCTAGACCTAAAGAAAGCAAATGATGGGATTGGGAGAGGGGAGGCAGCAAAACTTTTATGTAAAAATTTACCTATACGCTTCTGTCTCACAGCAACAGAAAGATTTACAAGTGAAAAAACGCATCCAGAGGAAAATATTCTATGGAGAAGAACTTGGCCCTTTATATTCCCACCCCAATCAAAAAAAAATGAAAGATTGATGCACTTTCTCAATTATCTATAAAGTGAATCTCTGAAATTCACATTTTTTAAAACCACAGAAAAAAAAAAAAAAAAACCAGCAAAAAGGATTTACTTGCCTCCACTCTTCTCAGGATGGAACTGAACTGCATGCACATTTCCTCTTCTAACTGATGCTATAAATTTATCACCATAATTGCAGGTAGAGGAAATCCACTCTTCATTTTCACGTGACTGCAAGATATGGAAAGCTTTAGGTCAACATATAGAAAATCAATGCAAAACAAAGGCAGACATTTGCACCGGCCTAAGTTGAAAATAGAGAAGGATAAAGAAAACACACTGGCTCAGCACGATATGAGTGAACAAAATACACATGGCGGTTTCCAATGTCATCCAAAATTTCAGAATCTTTTGCAATTTGCAAAGCATTCCAGCCAATATGGGGTACTCTAAAACCATTAGATGAGTCAAAACGTCCCACCACGCCGGGAATCAAGCCAAGGCCATTCACTGAGACAAGTATACATCTACAAACTCAGAAATTTAAAAAGAAGGAAAAAAGTGCAAATAGAAGTACCAAAAGAATTGACATCTTATCACATAAGATATGTTAGACAAAAACCCTCTGCCAAAGCAGCAACAATTTAACCCTGCTGGCATCTCAGTTATCAGAAACTAATTTGAGCATTTTCTTCACCACAAATCCTCTCAATTTATTGGACTCAATCATTCCTTTCTCTAGCTTACACTATACATTCATGATTCTAACAACCTTAACTTCAAATAGCAGAATGATCATTCATGATTCTAACAACCTTAACTTCAAATAGCAGAATGATCATTTGGATGATAAATAAGATATAATATGAGAAGAATTACCTTCATACACTTCTACTGCCAAATCTATTCAGGTATATAGACAAATGAAAGACTTGCCTGGGCCATTCTCCTCACTAGACTCAAAAAGTAGTTGAAGTCCAAGACAAATGCCTAAAAATGGGCGATCTTTCTCAATGTAGGTACACAATGCTTCAGCCATCCTACAAGAATCAAGGGAAAACGAAAACAACAAAGCACTTTTTTGTTTCAACATTTCAACATATTTGATTCTAAAAATTGTAAATTCAATTAACCAAAGAACATACCCAGCCTTATTAAGGACATCCATGGCGGGAGCAAACGCTCCTACACCAGGAAAAATTAAACGGTCTGCATTTCGAATGTCTGCTGGAGTTTGCACCTGCATGTAGACTTAATAATTTCAAGTTTCATATACAAAAATTAAAGGGGTCGTCAAATAATTGAAGAAAGCGTACGTCTTTAATTTGAAAGCCTAGGTAGCGAATGGCATTTCTCACACTGCGGACATTTCCAGCTCCGTAGTCAAGAAGAGTCACTACTGCAACGAGCAACCATATAAATACGATGAAGAGATTATAATGAAATATGAATGTAATTGGAGCTAAAAGGGTAGCGAAAATTACCAGAATCGGATGAAGAAGATGCACGGACAAACAGATTTCTTGGAGGCTTGAACTTCAATCTGTGGAGGTCATTTTTGTAAAGATGTTTGGGGAAAGAAATAAGAGAGGAAGAAGACAAATAAGTTAGGTTGGGAAGCTTGGAAGAGGAAGAAAGTGGAGAAGAAGCAAATGGCGCCGCCTCCATTGCTGCTCTCCCCGATTACAAAAAAGTTTTCTGTATTAGAAAATGGCGGCCGGTGAATCTTTTGGGACAACTGAGAACCGACTACTGATACTAGTGTTTAAACAAATCTGAATGAACGGTGTCGTTTCTTGTTCAACATAAACGGCATCGTTTCATTTATTTGTTTATTTTCATTTCTATTGGTGTATAAAAATTTGTCCTTTCAATTTTTCACAATCTAAATATGCCCCTAGTATAACATTAACTCTGTAAGGAGATTCATTTAAATCAAAGATACAATAGATTTTTAAACTTGACATACTTTACGAGGTTATTAAATTCTCTCTTTTTTTTTAATTCGAGGATTTAATCTATAGGTTACACAATAGGGGTGGCTCTCCCCTATCAACACACGCTTGGATAGAAATTTGAACTCATGACCAATATGTCACAGCGTACTAACTACTAGGCTAGACTTTCAACTCCTCCAAGCTTATTACATTAAATAAGTTTGCCCACCTAACTATGATCTATATAATATATATAAAAGAGCGAACGTGGGGCATTAGCTTCATCCAAAACGCTCCTATAAAATCTATATTATCGAGAGTAATGTTATCTCTATATAATTATTTATAATAATTATATAATTAAATTCAAATTATATTTTAATAAGAAATATTATTTTAATTATTAATTAATGAAATTCAAATCATATTCTAATAAAAAATACTATTTTAGTTTTAATTAATTAAATTCAAATTATATTCTAATAATAAATACTATATAATTATTTAAAATTAATTAATTATATTTCAATCGTATTCTACTAAGGAATACTATTTTAATTATTAATTAAAGATAAAAGTTTTTTTTTTATGTTACATGTAATTAATTAATTAAAATAAAATAATAGTAATTTTTTTTATTTAACTAAATTGTTGAAATTGCTATTATGAATGAAGCGTTTCTTTGGGCAAAATAATAATAAATTTAAATCATATTCTTTTTTTTTTTTTCACTTAGTTATAAGTGGGAAGGAAAGAGAGGAGAAGGGAATATAGGGATTTGAGCCTGAGCGCTTTGGCACTAAGTGATAGAGCGTTGAACGCTTGAACCAACCTTATCCCCTTAAATCATATTCTATTAAAAAATACTATTTTAGTTCGTATACATAATTCTATTCTATTAAAGAATATTATTTTAATATATATTTATAATCATACTATATATATATATATATATATATATGAAGACTACTCCCTCCGTTCCATTTATTTGTGGAAAATTCCTTTTGCACACATATTAAGGAAAAACATACTTTCTTCACTTTTATCCCAAAATACCCTTATCCTTCTAATCATTACAATACAATATAAAATTACTCCACCAAAAAAC
>CATIWJ010227209.1:0-25247 GCA_949640765.1 Croton laevigatus | reverse complement strand
CACCATATTTTCCCTTTTTTCCACGCCATTTTCTCTCTCTTGCAGTCTGCTCTGACGCGCCTGCAATTTTCAGTCCCACCTCTCTTCCTCTCTCCTATGGGTTCAGTAAACGCCTGACATTCTAATAAAAAATTGTTTTTTTTCCCCCCCACTTCACTACAAGATAAAGGGCAAAATCGTCCAAATTCTACCCAAAATATCAAAAGTCTCACTTATTTTGGAACAACAAAAAGCCCTAAAATCTCACTTTTTTTGGTACGGAGGTAGTATAATTTTTTAGTTGGTGGTTGTGGAATTTTATCTTTCAGAAAATGGGTAACACATTTGTCTTGGTCTTCCACTTTTCGTGTGATGTTCATGAAATGAAATCTTGACCACTACACAATTGTTTTTGTTTCAATAAGCCGTTCAAATTCTGTTCAACCTACCAAGGTATTTGTTTATCAGTTAGGCTTTAGAACATACAAATAATAATACTATTATAATGGGAAATACCCATCATTTGTCTATTAAAAAAAAATTAAACCACTATAGCTCGCTAATTAAATCTTAAATATTTCACAAACTTCTAATAAGTACATAAATGAATAAAGGGTAAAATAGATAAATTTTATAAAAATACTTGAAGTTGATTAGAATGGTGCATCGTCTAAGCAAATATATAAAAAAAAAAGAAAAAGAAAAAGGAGGATTTCCAAATGCGACAACAAAAGGTACAGTTCCAAAGGTAGAGTAAACAGCATAATGTATAATATAATATGTAATTATATATATTAATTGATTCACGAGATGCACTTCTAAACAGACAAGTTAGGTAATAACTGCAAAACAAGTAGTACAGAATATTGCAATTAAGAGAGGATACTGAACAGAAATTTTTACATCCCACTGATTAATTCCCATGGTTTTCTTTCAAAGTTTTATTAATTGTTGTGAAATGGAAAGATGCCAAACATCCTGGATTAGAGGGTAGAGCTAGAGGAAAATTTTAATCCAAAGACCGTTGACTTTAAAGTAGTATAAAATTAACAAGCGTATCTTTGATTTTTGAGAGTTGACTCCAAAGACTGTCCAAATCACGAGTCGGTAACTTTTTTTTATGTACTTATCACAATTAGTTGTTGTTTTTCTTATTTTGCAAAAAGCCTTTGTTTTCGATTATTAATTTATTATCAACATCTCCTGTGAAATGATTTTTTTTTTTCGTATAATTTAATTTATTAGACAACTTAATTAATTGGGTCAGCCACGCCACAAAAAGAATGATTGCACAAATACATTACTAACTCAGTATTTTCTACATTCATCAAATTAACAATATACTTGCATTAACAAATTTGCAACCTGACTTATGTTAAAAAAAAATAATAAATTTGCAACATGAAATTTTCAGTTACCATGTCCATGGAAGGTCGTGAGAGATAAAAGGTGCTGTGGTATTTTTTTTTTTTTATACGAAAAAGATACTGTATTAATTAAAATTATTGCAACTTGCAATATTGATTTTTCATTTCAACTAGCCTTGATTTGAAAAAAAAAAAAAATTGAGGTATCGTAATTTACCATATCTTTGACCTTTTGTCATCCAAGATAAAAGAATAAATGCAATTTGTTATTCAAATTTCACAAATCATGATTCCCGTGTAAAAGTTGAAGACAATGTGTGCTTTAATTTGCTGTGATAAAACCTTTCAAAATATAACTTCAAAAGCGATTGATGGTGATCGGTCATTGATCAGTAGCCAGAGAAAACTCCAGGTCGCCCGAAAAAATTTCAAATTCACTGATTGCATAAATTTTTACATCATCAAAATTAAAAATATACGCTAATTTTAAATATCTAATTAATTTTATCTGATTCAAACTCAGTTCATCGTAATTCAAAAAAAAAAAAAAATTTCATTTCATTTTTTGTGACAGTTTGAAACAACCACCAAACCAAACAAAACTTATATCAAA
The DNA here is from genome assembly GCA_949640765.1 of Croton laevigatus. Classification (NCBI taxonomy): domain Eukaryota; kingdom Viridiplantae; phylum Streptophyta; class Magnoliopsida; order Malpighiales; family Euphorbiaceae; genus Croton; species Croton laevigatus. Next base: position 23,288 of record CATIWJ010227209.1, on the reverse strand, counting down.
AGAAAGAGGAACTTCAAACGAAATTAATGATATAAAATTTTTTGTCTGAAATCTACAGGAGCATGGAGAAAAAGCACGCCAAACATGCTTTGCTATGGCTTTCCATCCGCCATCGAGGGGGAAAAAAAACACAATAGAACGAAAGAAGGAAGAAGTTGAGGTCATCAGTGAAATAATCAAATAATTTTTGATATTGTTTTACCTTTCTCCTAACAGTACCGTACTAATTTTTGAAAAAATAAAAATAATTGCAACCAACTTGTACAATTCTCAATTTTTTGTCCAACTTTAATAAACATATATAATTGGTTGAATTTGTAAGTTGGTCTTTAATAAAATATTTCATTCATTGAATTTGCATTTCTTTTTACTCTGAAATTTGTTATGTAAATTTTTTTTTTTAACATAGATTTAAACTCACGCATCCGGTTGTAGATAGGGAGATTCAAATTCAATCCGTTATGAAAGATCTTATCACTTTTGCTAGCTCTTAACCACAAATTTATTATGTAAATTATTTATTAATATATTATCCATTTATATAAAAAAAAATAAAGTAACCTAAAATGTAATAATAACATTGTAATATTCCCACTAATAAATTATCATTATAATAAATTGAAGATATTTAACCCAAGGGGTTGGTCTAGTGGTGAGGTAAGTCACCAAAGACCAAAAGGTCCATATTCAAACCTTGGGATAACTAAAGATAAAAAAAAAAAAAATTGAAGATATTTTGATAAAATGGTATTTATATGGTAACTTATATTTTTTTAATTAATATTTAAATTTAAATCCCAAAACGATTAATTCTTTTTTTCATGACCGAAACAAGCCGATTCCAACTCAGCGTCCAACGGTATTTTTGTCGGATAGAGGGTTTGATATTTTATTTTATTTTTTCCATAACAAGGAAAAGAAAAATAGTTTCGAGCCTAAAGCGCACGTTAAATGAGTCACATTGGAGGCGCACGTTAGAAAACGAAGATGTACACGTTTATTGGAGTTTTGGTTGTGGTGTTGTATTGTATGCGAATGCGTACAGTACACTCTTTGAGTGAGGTCTCTATAAAAGGAGTGCTACCGGTCCTGAAGGTTCTCGTGTTCCGTTGGTTAACTGAAGCCTTTTTTATATCATAAAACTTGAATTAAAACACCCCAATCTTTCGCATGCTAGCTCCCAAAAGCTAACACCAGAATTCCAGACTTACCAGAGCCAGAGCCGGAAGCCTTTCCGTCGTCGTTTCTGCTTCTCTCGCATGAAAATGGCGGATCATTACTTGCTGGGATGGATCTTGGCTTCTGTGATTGGCCTTTTCGCTTTCTACTATATACTGTATTTGGTTGTCAAGAAGGAAGAGGAGAATAAGAGGAGAGCTTTCTTCCAGGCCAGAAGCGACTCCGTCGAGTCTATGTCCGCTACCAATGGAGAATGCAGATCCGACGACTGCTCCAATTTCGATGTCATTATCGTCGGCGCCGGTGTGGCTGGCTCCGCTCTCGCTCATACTCTCGGCAAGGTGATTTTATTTTTTCCCTGTTTATCCGTTGTCCTATTGCATTTCCTCCGTCACCAGCCGTCGAGACTTTTATTCTCGCTTTTTTTTGAAAAAAAAAATTAATATAAATTATATTTAATTTAGTTTAAAATGTTTATCCGCTTTGAGGTAAGGTAGTGTCTTACCTCATAAGTCTTTGCTAATGAAATTAAAATTTAATAAATTGTGAGCTGTGGATTGTTGTACTTTGCGTTGTACAGCACAGTGTGTTTGCTGTGTTTTTCCTTCCCATGTTATTTGGCTTTCTATCTCCAATTTTTGTTTGATGAAGGAATTTCTTGATATCCTTGAAATACTAGCTAGATTTGATTTCAGCTTTTGACTCCTTGAATTGTGACTTATATGTGTTTTTCATTTCAAAAATTTTATTCCTATTTATTGTGATACAGAATTTTTTTAAGATGTGATTTCAACAGTTACCATCTTTGCTTGGTATTTCCATCAGATGCTTGGATGGAAGATGATTGTATGCTGTTACATGTTTGCAGGCTCGTAAAACATTGAATTTCAAACTTCTGGGGATGTCTTTAAGAGTTGTTGAATAAACAACAAACTCACCATAATTAATAGTTTTAGCGCAGGAATTAGGATCATGAATATGCTAAATACAGCTGTTATGTATCTGGTGATGTCACTTTTGTCAAGCTACCTTACAGTATGATTTTTCTTTACAGACAACAATTTGTTGATCTGTCTTCGGGTTTGGGTGATGAATGAAAATTTCAATCCTTTGTGTCTTACTAGTGGAGCGCAAATTAGTTGTTTTAACCTTTTACTTTTCTGAGAAAAACATTTTACTTAGAATTAACGTTTGGGTAGGACAAGCTAAGCAAAAGAGAACTTATTAAAAGATTCTTCATATGCAGACTGTTGTTGAGTTTTCTAATTGTTGTGTTGAATTGGTCTGTGATTCCTTTGTCCCATGGTTCTAATTTTTTTATCTGCTACCAAGCAAGGCATAGATGGAACATCCCGTGCATGCTATGACTATTATTTCAAGGATAGTTGAAATTATTTTCCCACAATTTAGTATCTTTTGTGATTTAATATTTTATTGCTTATTATTTTGTACCATTCTAAGAAAAACTAATAAATTATGGCTTGTCTTTCATGTCTTGTTTTTTTGGTATTGTTTGGTTATTCATTTAATCATATTATTCTTTTGTTAGGTCTTGGGGAAAAAAAAATTATTCTTTTGTTAGGATATTTTAAGTGATAGTTATTTCAATTAATAATGGTCTGTGAATGTAAAACAGGATGGTCGTCGCGTGCATGTAATTGAACGAGACTTGTCTGAACCTGACAGAATTGTTGGTGAATTACTACAACCAGGAGGCTACCTGAAGTTAATTGAGTTAGGAATTGAAGGTGTTATAATACTGTAATTACCATTTTTTTAATTTGACCTTTTTGCTTGAAATTACATGTAGCATTTTGTGACCATTTTTTCCCCTTAAATTTGTTCTACCCAGTTGCTAATAAAACTATATATTATCTCTCACCGCAGACTGCGTGGAGGAAATTGATGCACAGAGGGTGTTTGGTTATGCACTTTTCAAGGATGGAAAGCATACCCAACTTGCATATCCTCTGGAAAAGTTTCACTCAGATGTGGCAGGGAGGAGCTTTCATAATGGGCGCTTTATACAAAGGATGCGTGAAAAAGCTGCATCCCTTCCAAAGTATGTGTTTTCACAGAGTATAGATGTACAAATATGATGATCTTGAATCTATATTCCTTGGAACAGAGATGCATGCATATTTTAATGGCTTATAGTGATCTTATGAGCATTACGTTACATGATGATCATATTAAAATTATGAGAGTTAATCATTTTTTGTTTTTCTATTTTCTAGTGTACAATTGGAACAAGGAACTGTGACCTCTCTTCTTGAAGAGAATGGGGCAATTAAAGGAGTGCAGTACAAAACAAAAACAGGTGAAGAGCTTAAAGCTTTTGCGCCTTTGACAATTGTTTGTGATGGCTGTTTCTCCAACTTGCGTAGATCCCTTTGCAACCCTAAGGTGATGACTTATCACTCATTTTATTACTGCTAATTAATGGGTTGGTTTAATATATATTTGAGGTTGTCACTTATCACGTATCTTTAACGCATAAATCTTTCACAATCCTCTCTTTTGTGTAATGAAATGCCTTTTGAAAGATCACGCTGAATTTCCAATAATGTTCTGCAGGTAGATGTTCCCTCTTATTTTGTTGGTTTGGTCCTAGAGAATTGCAATCTTCCATATGCAAATCATGGGCATGTTATACTGGGAGACCCTTCACCCGTTTTATTCTATCCTATAAGTAGTACAGAAGTTCGTTGTCTTGTTGATGTACCTGGGCAGAAGGTCCCTTCTATTTCAAATGGTGAAATGGAAAAATATTTGAAGAATGTGGTGGCTCCTCAGGTATGAATTAGTTAGGATCCATGTATTTAGTGTTGATGTTTTAAACTGTATTTTTACTATTGCATTTCTTCATCACAAATTAGTGTGGAGAACAACACTTTATCTTGATTCACATTTGCTGGCATCCTCGACTGATATTGTGAAATGTAAATTGCAGCTGCCCCCGGAAATATATGATTCCTTTTTGGCTGCAGTTGACAAGGGAAACATTAGAACAATGCCAAATAGAAGCATGCCAGCTTCTCCCTATCCTACTCCTGGTGCATTGTTGATGGGTGATGCATTCAACATGCGCCATCCTCTAACTGGGGGAGGAATGACCGTTGCACTATCTGACATTGTTGTTTTGCGGGATCTTCTCAAACCTTTGCATGACCTGCGTGATGCACCTACGCTCTGCAGATATCTTGAATCCTTTTACACCCTGCGTAAGGTATTATAGTTCTATTGATATGCCAGTTTTGATGCTTGCTAACTTCCTTTTGAAAAAAAAATTCAAGTGGTGCATTCTTGTCCTTGAATTGGATGGATACAGAAAACTAAACTTTGATTTGGAACTTAAAGATTTGATGAAGATATCTTGTACGTGTTGCAGCCTGTGGCATCAACTATTAATACACTAGCAGGTGCCCTCTACAGGGTATTTTGTGCTTCACCTGATGCAGCAAGACAGGAAATGCGTCAGGCTTGCTTTGACTATTTGAGCCTTGGAGGTGTATTCTCGACAGGACCAGTCTCTTTGCTCTCAGGTCTAAACCCTCGTCCGTTGAGTTTGGTTCTCCATTTCTTTGCCGTTGCAGTTTATGGTTGTGGCCGTTTGTTATTGCCATTCCCTTCGCCGAAGCGCATCTGGATTGGAGCCAGACTGATATCTGTGCGTGTCAATCTCTCTTGTGTCCACTTTTTAAGCCTCATTTGACTTGATAACTAAAATATGTATCGTATACTGTTACTTGCAGGGTGCATCAGGAATCATCTTCCCTATTATTAAAGCAGAGGGGGTTAGGCAAATGTTCTTCCCTGCCACAGTTCCAGCTTACTATAGAGCTCCACCCAGTAAATGCAATTAATATAAGTGAAGATAAAGAATTTCTGAAAGCAGAGCTGCAATGAATTTTGAATTTGAATATGTTCATCCCCTTGTCCAAAGTTAAACGGTGAGGGATATTTGATCTGTGAATTATCATACGTTTGTTTAGAACCGTGATTTTGTGAGTTCACAATATATAATTGAAAAATAAAAAATTATTAGTATTCAGTTTCTCAGATGAAGCTATACCTAACATGTCACTCATCTACAAATTAGTCCTTTTTTTTTGTGTTAGGGATTTTAATTATTCCGTGACCATTTTTTAATCAGTAGCCTGCAAATATGTCGTGCCCTTACTAGAGAGTGAAGGACTCCGCCGTTCTCTTTTCAACCAACAGCCATAGGAGATGCACCAAGACCAAAGTGTATTTATTTCTAAAAAATTATTAAAGCACCACAACAACTACGGATGTCCACTAATTCGTTTTGAGAAACAATCACATGTTTTTTGTTGGTACTTTAAAAAAAATTTGATATAAAAAGGGTCAATAAAGCTTTATAGCTACTTTGAGCCAGATCGATAAGTGAATTATAGGACGACTCCTCTATACAAAGAAGGGTTAGGGGCGTGTTAGAATCATCTCAATGTTTTCCTATTCACTCCTCATGTAAGAAATTCTACATTAATAATATGTATGCTTTTTGAAAAAACTTATTTACTTCTTTCTCACCTTATTAATTGTTGAATTTATATGTTCTTATCTAGTATTCTAAGTATGCTCCCTATTTTCCTCAAAAAAAAAATAAAGAATCCACTGTACTTATATGTTTATCATGATCCTATAGATCATAAACGAATTTTGATTATGATCCAAGTAATGGTCCTTTCATGCTTAGTGTTTTCAAGGATTACAGTAGTTCTTTGCCCTTTGTTATGACCCTAAGAATGAGTTTTGGTATGGACTTGAGGATTGAGTAATCTTAGAGAACATTAATGACTGGCCTATGGTGTAAAGATCTTTATCAAAAGCCTAATGACCAATTTACATAGTCTTCCGTGTCAGACTATGAGAGAAACATAGAAGATGCTCATATGTCACCTAATCACAACCCATAAAAGAGAATCCAAGGAAAAACAAGGGACATATGTTTTTTTTTTTACCAAGGGACATATGTCTGTTTATTGTATAATTATTATGCCAGTTGTATAATGTGTCTGTTACGTGGTCTCACACCCACGTAGCTATGGGTAATTCACCATCTCTCGCATCTCGCATATATAAAGAATGACCATGAGTGTGTTACGAATATAAAACAATATATTTCTATCGGGAAAAACACAAATTTCTCTATCACATGACTGTAATAGCTTCTTTATACTATACAAAATGATAATCCTTTCAAGACTCTTTAAACTGTCTGCTAGCGTGTCCACAATAGTGTTTAGTCTCATCAATTTCTTAAAGAAAGATTGCACCCCAATCACCGTCACTTGCATTTGCAGATGTCTGGAGAATCCATTTCCTTGTGAATAGGTGGTCGATTCTGAGTCAGTTTCTTTAACTCTTGTACAACTACCAGTACTTGAATCATTATCGGAATTCGTTTCTGATCTACAAGATCATGAAAAACATGCAAGTAGAGTGCATAGTTAGCATCCTAGATAACAACATATAAATTGAACATATTAAAATCAGAAAGAAGAGAAGTTTGTAGTAAACACATACTTTCCAAACTTCAAGCTCTCTCTTAAAGACCCGACTCTTCCTACTACCTTTAAAATGCTAAACAAGTTATTTATTCTCTATCAGCCTTAGTACAATATCAATTGATCTTCAGAGTTCAAAATCATTGCCTGGATCTACTCCATGAAAATTCTTCGGATGCCTTGTTCATTTATGCAGAAGATTGGTGAAATGTCTATAATATCCCTTTTATAACAAGTTAGACTATGTATTTGTTATTAAAGTGGTATGAGGATATTATAATAAATTGCATTCATTTGAGCTAGCTTAAAATGAGCCACTACAAGCATCTGAAGTTCATTTTAGCTTATGCATCATATATTATATATTACAGAAGGTGTAATAGGTGAGGTGAGATGAATGTTTATTTATAAACATTCAGTTCTAATAATATAAAGCGTGCACAAAACAAATTTATTAAACAAATCAGGACATTTTACTTTTTCGTTTTCCACTTACTAACTTATTTGGTTATTGACGTCATGAATTAATATTTACACATAATTACTGTAATTGCATCAAAACTTATTGCAAGAGCTGAGCAAACTTAAAATACATTAGAAACCTTTCGAGAAATAATTCTCCCTAAATACAATATAAAGCTCACCCTGAGAATAAATCCGGGATGTGCTAAATTCAACTTTTAGCAGAAAACTAAACTCTCTCTTGTATGGAATGGAATGTGACAAAATGTGACCTGTGGCAGCGCCAAGTTCATGAGTTGTTCTTCCTCTCTTGCTTAATGGCCTCGTACGATATCATCACCTCTTTGAACTTGGCCTCAGCCACTTCTGCACCAAATAATTAAAATAGAATTTTCAGCCACGAACCAAGTCATATGCTAATAATACGATATCGATATTCACTTTTAACAAACCTTTATTATTTTGGTTCTGATCTGGGTGGAACTCCTTTGCCTTGGTCCTGAATGCTTTCTGCAAGTAAAGAAAAGGATTCAGCATCAGAGCACAACAACTCAAGACACGCAACAATTCATAAGCTTTCAATTGAAATGCACAAAGAAATGATATACCCAAACAACTTTTTAGTGCATAATCAAATAAAGCTATTGATAAAGGGAATTCATTCACTAAATATTTTACCATAATCTAGAAACATTAAATGGATTTCTTAAGAAGTGTGGAAAATGAAGACACTCTTTCAAGAGTGCACATAATAGGAACCATCTCACATCCCTTTACTCATGTCCCCAGAGCTCTTGACAAAGAAATACATTTTAGAGTCCATTTTGGTTTGGGATAAAAAAGCTATATTTCTTGGATGAGAAATTTATAGAACTTTGCCAGGGAAAAATGTCATCAGTTAAAGTGGTCATCGATGCAACATCAGCAGTTTAGGAACACGTATGGCTGACAAATGTGTCAATGAATGTTTGAAAAGAAGCTGGTTTATTGATTATGAATGATACCTTAATCTCGTCTTCTGTGTATGGTGTTGCCCGGAACCTGCACCATAGAAAGACAAGTTGCAAGATCAATGCCAACATCTGTCAATATGCTAGGGGAATTTTATAAAATGATTGAGGTGAGAAAAATAAACAAATAGTAGCATGTTTTAATTTCCAGAGAAGACATGCTACAATACAATGGGTGACAAAGTCACATTAGCAACCTCACACGAGGATCATGAAACAAATTGATCAGGCCATCTACTTCGGAACGCGACTTTTTTTTCCATTCGTTCAAACAAAATCTACTTAAGCTGGCTCAGCAACATGAATACTTGAGAAGAAGCATGTATAAAACCAGTAAAACCAAGCTTAAACAGCTCAATTTTCTACTCTGATATAATCTGAATTACAACATGAGATAGAAATTTCATAACAAAACATTAGAGACCATCATCCACAGATATTTTTAATAAAAACACTTGATTATTTAATATTTATCAATGCTTATCTCTGAAGTTTCCATTCAAACAATAACATAGACCGCCCCCATCTCAAAATACACATGATTTTTGGGTTAAATATATCCGGCAGACTAGATTCAAAGTGTTCAAAGGGTTGCAATCAGTGTGTAGTATACCAAGACAACATCACGTCATGATCAGAATATTTTTATCAAAAAAAAAAAACTGTTCAGAATAAATATTGCAATATTAATTCCTTCCATTAGCAGCCCATACCCACATCATAATAATATATGATTGAGTCAAAGACAACTCGACCAGACAACATCTTTTGCCATCAACAAATTGTTCTTTTTTGATCTCTCTCTCTCTCCCCCTCCCCCTCCGCGCCCGCCCCCCCCCCCCCCCCCAAAACCACCCAAAAAAAAAAAACCACCACAGACACAGAACACACACACAATACACATTCCAAATAACATGCATGGTATTTTACATCATCTCAGCAGTTTCTATTATATCAAGACACTGTTATTGCACAGTTGGCATATTAGACTTGGTTCGTAGGAAGCACTAATGACACTTAGCATTACCTGTCAAGGCCCAAAACTGAGTAATGATGTGATAATGCATAGCTTGCAGTCCCTCCAGGAGCCCTGAAGTTAGTTCTCTGATCTCTGAAGGATGAATCAGTCTTCCAGTACCAATCATCTCGCTGAAAATGCTGATGATATGCACCTGGACCATTTTCCCTCCAGCTCTCGTAGCTTCTCCTGTGTTTGTTCCTCTCTCTGTTAAATACACTTTGCATTCGTCTTATACGTTCCTAAAAACAGTATTATTATATATTAGCAAAAAGAAGTTAATAACATGCAATGTATGATGACAGATGGCCCAAATTGAAAGTTAAACAAGTTAAATACCCTATGAAAAGTCATGATTATCAGACAACGTTTTGCATGGAAGGATTATCATCTAGTACTCAACAAACTACACCAACATGCAAGTACAAAAAGGAAAACATAAAGGATTTCAGATGTCATTACATTCTGTCAACCACATTTTACACCCAATTCCAAGCAATGCATACCATTTTTAAGGAGTTTTGTGGCAAAGTTTAGTTAACAAATTACAAGATAATGTGAGAAAAGTTACTAAGCTATCATGAATATTACCTAAACCTAGGACCAACAATATCATCCCTGCAGTCAAGTAAAGTTCAAAGAACCGCTGTATTATCAAAAAAATATATGTCCATGGATTTCCAGCATAATGCTCAAGTTAATTAAGTAACTATCAACACCAAGTAACTGGATAAGCAGAGTTCAAAATAGCATAAATTATATGTTATTCATGATTACAAACTAGTGAAAGGGCTACAGATGGAAGCTGACAGAAAAGGTATGAAAGAGAGACTATTTATTAGTGGAGAAATCTTAAATACGACCGCAAACAAAGTGCACTCTAAAACAAGTCATGTTCTAGCTGAATCTTCACTAAAGACATTAATATCCTTGCTTACATAAGCATCGCATCATTGACATAAACCAAATGGCTGTGAAAAATTATTGGAGTCAAATGTCAAAGCAACATGCGAGGAACAAACTTGGTGGGTTCTTTTATATCTTTTGCACATCCAACCAATATTTTTAATCATTTGCTACATTCTTTGACTCTTGCCGCCGACTTTTCTCTTTGCTCCAACCAAATAAATAATGCAAATGGAAAGGCAACATACAATTCATAGAAAAAAAATCTGCAGAATAAAATAAATAAGCAACAATTGTTTTTCTAAATTAACATATAAATTATAGAGGGGAGGGAACTCACAACTCTCTCCATTTCCTCTTCATATTCCTCTTGCATTCGACGATTATACCTTTTCCATGCTTCCTCCTGAAAAGTTGACCTAAAAGAACTGCCAGTTCCTCCTTTCCATGATGATTGTGACCTTGTTAGCTGTAAGGTACATTTGCGATCAGCTTTGCAAATGGCATTAAAACAAATTAATAAAGATAAAAGAAAGTCAAAGTAGATTGCTTATCGATCAAATATAATCAAGTTTGAGAGAAGATTAAATAATGACAAAAAATTCTGGGAAAACATATTTTCTTTTTGGAGACGTAGGGGAAAAGAAGAATATTGTTTCAAGTTTCACAACTAACAATAAATTGATCTCCTTTTAAACACTACAAGAAGTCGATTTCCATCTACAAGACCAGAAGGGCATGCATCTTATTTACAAACAAATGTATACCTGAGTATAGAACCAATCAACAGTCCTCCGCAGCTGACCAACCTGCCAGATTACTACAGCCATCAAATGATGCTTCCAAAGAACTTGTCCACCAACAACAAAATCCACTTATCTCCTCTCTCATAACCCAAAAGATTTAAGCACCTTATTAATCCATTTTTAATGTTTTAATCACACATTCACACATTATCCAAATGGTAACTTTAGGTTGGGGATATACAAATTCAGGGATACATTTCGTATAAAATTCAAAGTTGATACCTATGTTCCAAGAAACTTGAAAGGTCCAGCTCTTCCATTGGACATCCAAATTATAACACTAAGATTATACCACTTATTCCTAATTTTCATCACTCAATTTCTGAGTGCCAAAATGCAACTATCACGAAAAATTTCCCGTAGATACATAAAATATTATCAATCGGATGGAATTTTTGAAAGAAAAAAAAAATCATGAGAGGATATAACTGACCGCATAAGTGGTAGCAGTGGCACCAATTAGACCGAAGAGAAAAATCCCCCAAAGTTTCATCTCCTCGGGTTTTTCTTGATTTGGCCTGTTCGGCGATCGCCATGGATTGTCCTTTTTCCGATTACTATTCTCGCCTCCCATACTCATCTGTTGATGCTTCAATAATGATAATAATAATTCTCAACGATGGCAATACGAAATTCGAAACCCTAAAACCATAATTAGGGCCTAAATGTTATTCTTCTTGACAAATTTAAAATTCTCTAAGCACCGCCTTTTGAATCAGAGTCTTATACGATAATCCGTAATACGACGTAATACTGGAACAATTAGAATTGCGGAATATAGAGCCGTCAAGTGGCGTCTAGCGAATTACAGAAAGCAATATCATGAACCCAAGGCGCCAAACAGTAATATATGGCGTTAGAGGGAGCAGAACTCGGTTAATACGGAAACCGAACCGAAAAACTGAAAAAAAAATTCGCTTACCAAAATTTTGACTGTTTTCGGTTATTCGGTGTCGATTAGTTGGTTTAGTATTGAGTTAAGCTTATCAAAATATTCAGTTAGTTTGGTTAATAAAAAAACCAAACCAAATTTACTATATTACGCTATTTTAATGAGTACATACTAAATATAAATAGATTTTTGGTTTTTTGGTTCGGTTTCAGTTAACTGAATCTTCAATTTTGAAAATAGGGACAAATTTTCGGTATTTACAGTAACCAATAACCTTAGATCAACGAGAAAAATTCAGTCCGATATTCGATATTCATATTTTCTTGTTCGGTTATCGAAACCGCAAATTCAATTTAGTTTGATTTTCGGTTAATCAAATTCTCAAGTCCATCCGTCATTTTACTAGTTCTTGCAGTTGCAAGCACTTCCTTTGTACATGCTACAATACAGACATATCAATTGACGTGTTGTGTTACTATAGTTGTCACGCCAACCCTATTTAGACTATCAAATTTCAATCAATATATGATGTGAGATTTTACCAGGCGACGCATCGCACTTCCGGCTGATAACTAAGCTTTGATACCATTATTGTCACGACCCAACTAGGATCGCGACTGGTGTGTAACTAGACCAGACTCTAACTGCACAGGTATGTGAAAATGATCCACCTAACTAACTTTGTCAACTACTTAGGCCCAAATTCACTAGTATAAAATAGTTAACCTAAGTTGACTAGGTAGTTGAATTGTCTAATTTATATATCAAATTAAATTTCAATCAATATCCAATATGAAATCTTACAAGAACGGCCGCATAACCGTTGGGAGGAAGAAATAATAATTTGTGTGGCCGTGTTTTATTGTCTTTCCTTTATACTTATTTTAGAGCAGTCGCCTTTTGTTAAACTTAAAGTCACTTAATTGCATGCTCTAATATTAAAAATTCTTTCTCTTGAAATATTAACACTTTTTTTTAAGGAAAGTTGTGTGTTCTTCTAATTGGGTAATGATTTCAAGTATAGGTTCTACACACATTTGCCAAATAATTTTTCAGATGTAATTTTTAACTTTTCTATGAATCAAAATTTAAATGTTTTTTTTTTTGTTTAGTATTACCCGAAATAGTTTTAAAGTACTCTTAGTTGTTGAAGTAGTGATTTATAAAAAAATTGACTCGTTTAGTTTTTAAATTTAAACTTTTGATGTTTATTTTTAAATAGTTAGTACAAACAACTATTCAAATAGCTAACTGTTACACAAACAAATAATCCAACACACTAGGAGTGTGCATCGGTCGGATTCGGTTCAAACCGAACCAAACCCGACCAACCCGAAACTTGAAAATTTTTAATATTAAATTATGAACCGGACCGATCAACCCAATTAAATCGAGCCGAACTCATCGGTTCAGTTCGGTCGAATTTAGCAAAAATACAAAGAAAATTTATCGGTTTTTTTTTGTTCAATCCGAACTAACCCGAATTAAATTCTGATTTTTCTTAAAATGTAAAACGAACCGAACCGATCAACCCGATTAAATCGAACCAAATACTTCAATTCGGTTCGGTCGGTTTGGGTTTTGCACACCCCCACAACACACCCTATGTCTTGAAATACAAATCAACAAAATTTGATTTTTGATGAACTCATAATTTGACATGGGTTTCCAAAAGGACCTAGGCCCAGAAGACTAAAACCCAGCTATACATCCAAAACCAAGAAACAATCAAGCCTCACACTCTCCACCTTACACGTGTCCGTCTTCTAACTCGAAGACCTGGAGGTTGCCTCGCAGTTCCACGACCTACTCATTATGTTTAGAGTATTTATGAATTTATAAATATACATTTATATACTACATTATATTATGAGTACAAAAAATATAGCATACCATAAATGATTATATATTTATGTGCTTATGTAGTGGTAGCAGGCGGTCAGTGGTGGAGAAATAAAAAAAAAGGAAGAAAAGGGACTATTAGTGAGAGAGGAGGAAAATTAGAGTGTAATAGTATAATATAATTTTGCCTTCCATATATGTTATTTACTCAAAAAATAAAATTGTGTAATCTACTTAAAAATTCCCTTTTTTTTAAAAAAAAAATTACTAAAACTTAAAAAACTACTGTTGGTTTGTATGTCCCTTGTACGGACATACCATTCACTTGCAATTCCGTGTACCACAGGCCGGCTTAAATTCCTATGACATTTAAGATTAAAAAAATTATGGTCAAAATAAACTTTTGTCCTATATTTTTGTAATATTATACTTTTTTTTTTCTCCTCTTTTTTGATATTAAACTCTTTTATCTTCTATTTCATAAAATTAAATTTTTTTATTTTCTATCAAAATTTCCATCTAATAATTTCATAATTTTTAAAGTATTCTTTTGAGAAAAATACATTATTATCCTGTATTTTATAATATTAGACTATTTTATCCCTTATTTTTAGATATAGACACTTTTAGACCTGTATTTTATAAAATTAGATTTTTTTATCCTTCTGTCAAAATTTTTTTATAAAATAATAATTTTTATAAAATAAGGCATGAAATAATAAATTTTTTATATTTATCATAAAATAATAATTTTTTTTCTCACTAAAAATATCACTTCATGAAAAATAGGAGGTAATGATATTATGGGTACTAACAATAATGGGGGTATTACGTATTCAGGCACTTTCAAATTCTATAGGCGAAAAGAGGAACTCATGTTTTTGAAGAAGAAAATAAAGGATCAGTTTATGGGTTGGACTTCTAAATAATGGACCTACTACCATTCCTCTGCGCACAATAGCACAAATTACTAAGCTTGGTTCATTTTCAAGACTAAGAAGCATGGATTCCTACTACTTTGGAATGGAAGTTTGTAGGACCTACCTCCTCCACATGACAGTAACAGATAAAATGAACGACAAAAACAGATAAATTGAAGACAAAGACTTGTTGCAGATCAGATAAATTATACGACAAAAACTGCACAAATGCAGTATAAAATGGGAATTAAATTGGCAGCTTGATCCAGTCTACAACAAACTCTTCTCCCTGTCCAAATAAAATACAGTTTTTTAAAGCTCCACATCAAACTCCCTCGAGTGCCAAAGAAGAAAAAAAAAATAATAATGGAACTCCAATCAAACATTCCTCCTTTTTCTCTTGTCTAATAAAAAAAAAATATACATGTGTGATTCTAAACACTTCATCCTTTCTTCTGCTAAAAATTCGAAGAACAGTTAGGAGCTGAAACCTATACAACCAAATGACTTATCCTTTTCACTATTTTTTAAAAATTTCCCTTTTTTTTCCCATTTCCTACATCTTTAGTGTGCAAACCAACAAGAAACGCTTCCAATTCTTTGTTAGGAATTAAGAGTTTTTTGTTTCGCCTCTTCCAAATTCTAGATCTCCGGTTTCATGCGCCCTGTTGAAAGTAATAGTAATTAATTGTCAGAAAAGTAAAATTTGGGCATTCTTCTTATGAATTCAATCATGAGAAGCCATGAATTCAGGTCATATATGAATGATCAAACTATTACCGTTGGGTCCCAAATTGTCCATAGCAGAACTTGAGTCGAATCCCATTTGGAAAAGACTTTGGAGATCGTTGTCTAATACAGCCTGTCGGCATGTAGAAAAGTTATGGTCACTATAAGTAATTAACCAAAGAAAAATAAGAGTAGCATTAATATGAAGATCATTTACTTACATGAGGAGCATGAGGAAATTGAGGATTAGTACTAGGAATTGCAGGCATGCTAGAAGGGAACATTCCATGAGAATAAGGGTGCGTACTCATTCCAGGACCGAGTCCCATGATAGAAGCATTTCCTGCTCGTGAATGAAGCATCTACATTGAAGGAAAACCAAGAACATCTATCGTTTGAAAATAGATATGGGAATAACAATTGATTTAAATCTTGCATTGTGTGAACCTTGGCTTACATCTTTCGATAAAATCCTCTCAAGATCAATGTTTAGCTCCGGATTCACAGTGGCAAGTTTCATCGATAAAAACTGTGACATAATATAAGTGGCATTACTCAACCAAACCGTAGATAAGTTAGAAGCCACAACATGACTCCTTTATCATTCTATAGATACTCATAGAATCCCAGTTATGCCTCAGTTCTCTGTTTCAGAATATTTTGAAAAGCATGAGATAAACATGTTTGGAAAAGAGACTCTGAATCTCCAATTGATTCCTATCAATTTCACAAGGAGATACAGCCACTAAATATAGAATTCTATAGCAAAGCTCCCATAACAAATTCACCACATTCAATCATTTAGTTGTACATTTGAGTAGTTAATCTTTAATGATTCTTTACGGGCTAAGAATTTGAGGCCGTGTTTGTTTTTGATGATTTTAAACTGAAACACAAATTCCCATTACTAGATATCCAATGCGTTTCACAACATTTTAATTTACACAGTCATATATGAAAATTAGAGAACAGTTGAGATAAATACCTCGACCTGCTGTTGCAAAGATTGCACATAGTTGATGATTTCATCAAGCATCACAGCCTTTCCAGTAATCTAAAACAAATCATCAACACTAGTCAGCATCTTTCTGTTTTTCTACACAAAGAATAAAAACGGTTGGTAAGTTACCTTATTGCATCCAGGAACAAGTTCTTGTAGCAATCTCATCCGCTCGCTGATCTTTTCCCTCCTGACCTGTTCAAAAGACCATGGTTTCAATATAAAGATGAATAACTTCATGTTCATCTCATAGCTTATTATGCATATAGTTAGAAAGTACCCTTTCAGCAAGACTGTGGCTATTGGTAGCCTGACCTCTTCTGGCCCTCACATGAATGTAATTCTCTTTCGGAGCTTCTCCACTATTCGAATTGTCTTTAGTTTGCTTAGCTGCTTGTTTTCCCCTCAAATTAGCACCAGCATTTTGTTCAGTTCTTGGTTTCTTCTCATCCTGCTCTTTTTGAAAATCAGAGCTATTCCCAGAAGGATCCTTTTGTGGCTCCCCTTCAGCGCCCTACAATTAAAAACAAATTTCAATTCATTTAAACAGAACAATCTGTTAAAACTGATCAATCTGAATTTATTGGTGGTGAAATATGCATTGCCAAGATACCTTGCTTGGATCAAAAGGAGAAGTGGACTCGATCGATCTTTTTCTTCTCCTTCCATCAGGTGAAGCTCCTGAAATATGCTCCTCTGTTAATTGATGATCGTCTTGAGAATGTGCACTATTTGTCATATTCCTTTCGTTAATGGGGTCCTTGTTTGAGGCAAAATTAGGATGAGACCCAGAATTGGCAATCTGAGGATTGCAGTCAGTGAGACCAAAAGAGCTAACCATTTCAGAGAAACTTCCACCTCCATAAGAAGGAAACTTAGGTACAAGCTCAACATAACTTGAATCAGATGGGTAATGAACAAGATGAGAAGTGGTAGTGATTCCCTGGTTTTCCATCACAAGAGGGTAAGTAGAATTGGTAAATTCAGTTTGAGTCACCATTGATGAACCTCCAAAACTATCATGCTGACCTAAAGAAACAACTGGATCCCAAACAGGAGGAGCAAAGAAAGGATTTGTGGTCATAACACGTTGCCCTCCACTTTGAAACGCTATACCATCGTTGTTATCACTAGTGCTGCCCATATTTGTTGTTGGAGATTCAAAAGCAAAGTCCCACAAAATTCTAAGGGATAAAACCTAATTCCGATTTTGTGGAAACCCCAAATCGATTGATTGGCTAGATATAAAAACAGAAAGAAGTGAAAAAATTAAAGGCAAAAAATGGGGTTTGACCAAAATTGGGGGTGATATCTTGCAGGAATCAACAAGGAACAGGTAACATTGGCAGCTTTATAGAACTGAGGCGATGCTAAAGTAAAAGAAACACCTCATAGGAGCATCCCATAGACACACAAAGTGAAAAAGCGGAAATCCAATGCATCAAGCATAAAATCTAAGCAGCACCAGCTACTTGCTTCGTCTTTCAAAAACCCTAGAATATAATCAAGTCTAGCAAGGAAAGAAATTGGGAAAACTGTTTCTTACGGACAAGAAAGTGAACCCTTTCAGAGCATAAAGTAGACTTAAACAAACAATGGCATTAGCCAAATAACAGCTCACCAGACCTTACAAAAGGAAAGCAGATTCCCTTTTCACTTTTGCTTGTACAAGAAAGCACCTCCACTCATTTAAAAACATCAATCAATCAATGTATAAATAAAATTAGCATTACTAAAATTATTAGTATTATTTTAGCAATCTTTGAATCTCTTCGTTGAGGAGGAAGTACTGAAACTTTAAAGGGATGAATATGGAATTTAGCAGAAAAAGAAAACAGTGGAGCGTGGAGAAATGACAAGTTATTCAAGTTTTGAATCAAAACCCGAAGAAGTAACCGAGAGAAAAGGGAAGTTGCAGAGAACCTTTTAAGATATTCTGAGACGGGGTTACCAGAAAAGGCCAAAAAGCATCAAATTCTACTCGAATAATGCAAAAACCGAAATGAAACAGAGTTTCATTCACAGTCCCCTAAAATGGGTATTTGATAGTACCTTGAAGAGCATCAAATGCTTGCTTAATTTTGACAGGGAAGAAAACCAAATTCACCAATTGGGTATTTCTACAAACAGCAAAGCAGGAATCAAATTTCAACTTTTACTCTACAAATGGATCAAAGACAATGTAATAGTAGTAGACCTTCCCCTATGAACCTAGAAAGAAAACACAGAGGAAAAAAAGTAGCTTCAGCTTGGCTTACCTGCTCAACGTAACAGGTGACATGTATGATTTTAAAAGACACACAAACTAACTACTGTCCAACTGCTCTTGCTTGCTAAATTATTACAGAACCTAATCACTTTCCTCCTCGTAATTTCTTCTCTTTCAAACAAAAAATATTATTATCTTTCATTTTTAATTAAAAAGAAATACTAATATTTTTTAATCCGAGATGAGATTTCAAGAGGTTCTTCTCTTGAAGACGAAGCTTGAGTTGAGGTATTACTTTGTTTAAATTTAAAAATATTTTTACCGACACATTTGCCAACTATTCTAACAGACCTCTCTTTGCTGTTACACACTCATTTTTCTCAGTGCCAACTAACCCAACCTCTTTCCTTCATTTCTTTTGAGAATGCTCATTATGTATCTAACCTCCATCACTCTCCATGAAGGACCACCCATCTCTGTTACACTTGTCCCCACCAAATCCTCCTACTCAATCTGTGGGCCATTTTCCTTCTTTTGCAATTCTTTTCATTTTTAGGACAGGTGTCTGTCTCTGATTAGACAACTCATACAAAAAATACTCTGATTATAGAACATACAATAAGGTTTCCTCATTCTTTTATATAACCAATGTATTTTAAATTAAATATGACCTGCAGCAATATTTTTCATTTCTTGTATTATTATTGTAATTTTCACTTTGGATTGAGGCTTTGGCAAAGAAGAACACAAGGAATAATGGAATCTAATCATGAATTTTACCTTCTTGTCCTGGTACAGTTTTCCAGCTATACAGAGTAGTAGTCCCTCCTCCTGTGCCTAAACCTACCTGGTCAAACCATAGAATCTGGTCAACACAATGTTCGTTTGTGATCTTGCTGGATTTATCTAGTTATTATAATTCCGGCATCAGCGGCTAATAATAATCCTTATCTTATAACCCAAAAAAAATATGGTAAAAATCATAATCCAGTGCAAGCGACCTCACTGTAAGAAGTAAGATTTGA
The DNA here is from genome assembly GCA_949640765.1 of Croton laevigatus. Taxonomy (NCBI): domain Eukaryota; kingdom Viridiplantae; phylum Streptophyta; class Magnoliopsida; order Malpighiales; family Euphorbiaceae; genus Croton; species Croton laevigatus. The sequence goes on along the minus strand of CATIWJ010227209.1, from coordinate 3,756 downwards.
TTAAATTTGCATCATGTGTTGTAAAAAAATAAAATGGAGTGATGGTAGGGTAGGGTGAGATTGAAGTGATTTGATTTTGTTGTGTATGATATGGAGAGTGGGGCCCATGTGAAAGGACTGCATAGTCAAAATCAGTATGCAGATATGATGATTGAGATGGTACACCAAACTAATCAATGTGGGTACTCACACCAAATCATTCTTCGGGGTACGATTTAAAAGTGGGACAGACTGGTTTAGTTTAGGGTGAATTTCCAATTTTCCTTGGAGTTGAATGGATTGGATTGTTTGTTGAGGATTGTGGAAAGTTGAAAAACGACCTTGAAAACAAATTGCGTTTAGATTATTCCATGATTAGAAAGTGAATAATTATGTTTAAAATTGACTTGTTATAAGCATTGTCTAAAGTTGCAATCACATTTGTTTTGAACACTTTGGAGTAGCCAAAGATTGTAAATTTTTTTTTTTAATAACATATATAGAAAGTCCGTAACATCTGTATTTTTTAAGGGAAGAGATTGGAAGTATGTGAAATAATTAATCTTGTTGTCAAATATTGGCAAGAATGTAATAATTTGCACAGTGAAGAGAATACTACTTTGGTTGGCGAGAGGGAGCATGAAGTCAAAGATCGAGGGGAGGAACGGTAATTCCAATTTTATGTGAATATTGATGCGGCGGTGGATCTAAGGCTGAAAATAGGGGCTATTGCTTTAACAGTAAATGAACATGATGAAAAAGTGGTTTACTGGAGAGTTAAACATTTTTCGCTTCATAACTAATCATTTGCTTTTAGAGTCTTTAGCTATAAATCAGGCGTTAATATTGATTAGAAAGAAGGAATGGAAGAATGTTGTTATTTTGATAGACTGTAAATGTTTTTTGACACAATCAATGGCAGGAGTGAGATTAACCATCAATTAGAAGATTTGATTGCTGAGTTGAAATCACTAGCCAGGTTGCATCCAGCTGTTTCTTGCGTATATATTTTCAGAAAATTCAATTGGATGGCGCATAAGCTTGCAAGGAAATCTTTGGATTCAAATTTTGTTAATAATATGTATATTCATCTTTACTTCTTTGTAATTTAAAGTAGAAATATTAACTTTTAACAGTATTAATAAAATGATATCTATGGAAAAAAAAAGAAGAAAGATTGTAAATTTTTCTTTCAAAAATTTTGCATAATCAAAGATTAAAAAAAAAGGATCCATGACAAAAATAGGTTAAAATAAAACTATTTCTAAGGTGGATTTATCTTAAAAAATTTATAAATGGAAAAAAAAATTAAGAGCGAATTTTGTCAAAATATATTGTTTTATCTTTTTAGTTTAAAAAATACGCTCTTTTATCCCATTTTAATTATATTCAACTAATTCTTCATTCATTTTGTTATTGTCCCATTTTAATTATATTCAACTAATTCTTCATTCATTTTGTTAAAATAATGTTATACTTTCCATCTATTCTCTAGATAATTACATAATTAACATAACTACACGTATTTATTATCATTTATTCTAAAAATTTTGATTTTTTTTTTTGCCTCTCATATAAGTTCTAAAATTGTTATTAAAATCATTTCATATTTTTTTAAGGGATATTTACAAAAATCTTCTTGAATTTTATTTTATTCTATATTTTTTTCTGTCTTTTTCCTTAATGGACAAAAATGTCCCTGTATTTTAATTCCGTTTGATAAAAATACCATTCTATCTACTTTTCTGTTAAAATAACAGACCAAAATATAATTTTACGGACACTTTTGAAAAGACTTAAGAATTAAGAGACGGTTTTATACTACTCAACTTTTGAGTACTCATGAAAATTGGATAGTATGAAAATAGAAATACACAGAGATCAAATTTTTAAAATAAGAGGAAAAGATAATGTATTAGCTCAAACCTTAAAGATTTGAAAAAAAATTGTCCTTTACTTAATTTTATGACTTTCAACCACTAAAATATGTGTAATCTTAGGACAATGAACATCAAATCATACCATATATATTACCCATCTCCTTACAATAATAGAAGATAAGCCCAACTTCACCATTACACATAAAAAACACTGACGGATGTAACACAGAGCGTCATGAAAGAGTTTAATCCCTTGTCGAATTTCATTACAAAACCGAGGTTAAATACCCCAAATTACAAGAATAATTCTGCCCTAATTACAAGAGAGATTGTGGGCAAGAAATAAGGCAAACATAAGGAAACAAATTATACAGAAAATATTAACATATTTACTAATATTCTATCACACCCCTGCAGTCGAAACGGGAGGTGGTCGGACGTTGAGACTGTCCCTAAAACCTTCAAACAAAATCTTTGGAAGCCTTTTGTGAAAATATCGGCAATTTGATACCGCGAGGATACATGGAGGACCCGGAGTTGTCCCCGAGCTACTTTTTCACGAACAAAATGTATATCCATCTCAATATGTTTAGTGCGTTGATGCTGAACATGATTACTAGAGAGATATATGGCACTAACATTATCACAATAGACCAATGTAGCAGTTTGAATAGGGCAGTGGAGTTCCAAAAGAAGATTTCATAACCAACAAGATTCTGAGACGACATTGGCAACCCCCCAATACTCAGATTCGGCACTGGACCGTGACAAGGTAGGCTGTCGTTTCGAAGACCACAAAAGTAAGTTATCACCCAAAAAAAACACAATAGCCAGACGTTGAATGTCTAGTATCAGGACATCTACCCCAGTCTGCGTCCGTGTAGGAAATAAGAGTACTGGTGGATGACGGATACAAGTGGAGACCATGGTGAAGTGTGCCCTTAACATAGCGCATAATGCGCTTGATAACATGCATATGGTCCATCGTAGGAGCATGCATAAATAAACAAACCTGTTGCACTGCATAAGAAATATCATGCTGGGTGAATGCGAGATACTGAAGGGCCCTTGCAAGACTACGATAGTGTGAGGGATCTTCATACGGTTCTGAAGAGGTAGCACTCAATTTAGGGTTAATATCAACGGGAGTGGGGAAAGGCTTACAGAAGGACATGCCTGCACGCTCCATGATCTTTTTGGCATACTTACGTTGAGATAAGAAAAGGCCCCCAGCATGACGTGTAACAGCTATCCCCAAAAAATAACTTAATTGCCCCAAGTCTTTCATAGCAAACTCACCACTCAATAGAGACATAATAAACTTGCGGAGAGGAACAGAGGAAGCAGTCAATATAATATCATTCACATAAAATAGATGTAACACCCCAAATCCATCCTACGAATAGGACAAACTGAGGTGTCACATGACGTCAATGTCTGTTAACTTAACGATACTTAGATATATTAAACAAATAATTTACATAGTGTACCAAAAATATCTACAGGCTATTTACATGTATTTACACTAATACAAAGTTCTATTATTTATATAGTAGTGGTAGCACAACTTTAAAATTTCTATTTAGATACATGCCAAAAACTAAAAGACATATTTCCCATTTCATGCTTTACAACTTCCGGGACTTTGCTAAGCTACTGCTGTTCCGTCTGTTCATCTACATGCGGACCTGCGAGTTAAGGAAATAACTCGCTGAGCAACTCCATGCTCAGTAGGTACAATATATAAATTTAATATAATGTTGAATAAAGCCAATTGGCAAATCCCTTTTGAGAAAACATACATATCATAATTATATTTAAAAGATAAAACATTCAATAGAATTCGTTTCATAAATCAATTATCATTCAAGGCAAATATTTAATCTCATTTTTACTC
>CATIWJ010227190.1:0-12000 GCA_949640765.1 Croton laevigatus | reverse complement strand
AAAGCACAACTCAACCTCAAAAGTTACTAATAATAAGTGGGGAAAGCTTACTTGTATTTGATCAAAACGTCTATTGTATTTAACTATTACCTCCTCTACGCACTCAAGCCACCGCAAGCGGAAATATTTCACTGGTTTTTTTAGTAAAAACCGCTTCTCCTATGTTTGTATTCCGTTTCCCACGATTGTAATCTATATATCTGAAATCAAAGAAGAAGTTCTGCAATAGGAGGAGGAAGATGAAGGGTAGAATAATCAATATTTTATTTCATTTTTAATTAAATATATTTATTTAAAATATTATTGTTATAATTTCTATATGAGACAGTAATATTTATTGAATTTGAAATTCCACTATTTGTACTCTCTCTTATCTCCATCCCCGTCTCCTTCTCCACCTAAGGGGTCGACATTTACATAATTACATGTCATGGGTCTCTCGTCTCCACCTAGGCTCCATATTTACACGTCATGACAACTTTTTGCTGCCTAAGTTCAACGTGTGGTTCATTTTCGTTGGTAGACAACTCATTACCACTTTTTTTTTTGCCATTTTTTTAGTTTAATGCAAAAATCTTATCACCTTCGTGTCTCACTTCAATGAAAAGTTCTGCACAAAATGAGATTTTGTACTTGTATTTTTGCACACACTCTTTTGAGCTAAGAGGGGAAGTAGAGCCAACATCTAACATGTTGGTCATTCTAATTAGAGTGAAAATTGTAAAATGTAAAAGTTTCGAATTCGATTTCTAGGAACCACAATATCAACTCCTATGTGGCGCAGAGAAGAGGGTTACTGCCGCTGTATATATCACAAAGTTACTCATTCCATCAACGGTCTCACTTATAAAATTTTTTTTTTTATAAAAAAAAGGAAAAGTAAAAGACTATTTGACAAAAAAAAAAATACATATTATTACTATTCCCTGCTTTCTTTATCTGCAAAGAAGTAAATAAGTATATTCCATTATGAAAAAACTAAAATTTACTATATAAACCATCTACCACATTACATGCATATATGCCATATATACTAGTCTTGTCTTCTCGTATCTTATCTTGTATTCATTTCATGTATTAACCCTTTTTTGAATGGCAGAAGAATCTTGAGAAGAAATCCCTGCATTGGCAGTCTTGGATTTGGACTTTTGATCATCAATATAATGTTGATAAGCATAGGAATGAAATCCCCAAATGGCAAGAACCAAAGAAATCACCTTCAAACCATCCATTTTATCTTGAAAAATAAACACTGCAAGAACTGGAACAATTGGTAATCCTAATGTACCAATAGCATTAGAAAACAATGATGAAACTTCAAATATTAATCCTGTGCACCCAATACTATAAACTTGCCAAGTTATAGCAGTCCAAATCAAATTCATTAGATATGACACTTTCCCTGATCTATAGCCCTCCATATCTTTCTTCAAATTTTCTCCTTCCCCACTAGCAAAAAGTCCCACTAATATTGCTAATGTAGCAACTAACGTTGGGTAAAAATTCATATCCAAAATTATCTTAAAATTTCCTTGCTTTAGCACTTTGGTGAAGCAAAGTTGCATTAGCGAAAGCATTAACGAGTACCCAGCAGAGGCACCAACTGTGCAAATAAACCCGATCGCGTATTTTCCTTTTGCGATTTCTTTTGATTCAGTTGAGTCGTTTTGGAATACAAGAAGGGTAGAAGAAATGGTAAGAAGAAACACAGAATTTATAACAAAGGGTGTGAATTTTTGGGAATTCAGAAATAAAGAAAATAAAGCATTAAACCCTAATTGAGAAGCACAAATTAGAGTGTAAGTAGAAACTGGAAGATACAAAAGCCCAAGTGCATATAACAAACAGTTTACTGCTATAAGAATACCAAATATGATATAAATCCAACAAAGCTTCAATTTTGGAGGTAAATCGGTATTACTTATGGGATTATTTGAAGGTATTAAATAGTATAATAATAAGTTGATTGGAAAACCAGCAGTTTGAACTAAAGTTGCCATCCATTTGCTATTTCCACCTTTATCAAAATATAATCTTCCTAAAATTGTAGCAGCTGTTTGACCAACAAGAACAAAAAATGTGTAGTTGGCTAATCTAATATACCACCATTTTGAATTTTTTTTTCCAAGCTCTGTTTTTTCTGCTTGTTGGGTTGTATCTACTACTGCTTCATGGCCTGAAAATGATACAATTACAACAGTAAAAATTTTAATCAAATTGTAAACAAACTCATTAAAAAAAAAAGGGTTTTTGGGTAAAAAAAAAAAAGATTCCTTGTCACTTGAATTGTAGACAAACTCATTTCGTTTCAAAGAGAATTGATTCTCTGTTATTAAACACATCAGGAAAAATTTTTAATCAGACAAGAAAATAATTCTTGTTGGATATTTTTGGTTTGAGACAGTGATTATTAATCAACTTTGAGTGTAATATTTTATAGAAAAAGTTGCGATTTGAATAACATGATGTGTCATTATATTCTATGCTATAAGAGCTTTCCAACGATATATAAATGCTCAAAATGAATTAAAAGTGAATGAGAAATTAAAGTTCAAAAGTGAGTTTAAAACAAAGAATTGTGAGATAAAATGGATGAAATCTCACATGGCTAATTTATGAGACGGTGGAGCGGTTTATAAGGAATGATCTTTTTGAGAGGTAATAAATTAAGTTAAAGAAAAGAACTTTAGTCACATCTATTCCTAATACAATTAAAACTTTAAAAGGAAAATGGGAAGTGAAGAATAATTTGCATACCCATGATTTGTAGCTGCAGTTCTTGAGCTTCTCCCATGTCAAAGTTGGAAAATTTTGAAACTCAGGTAGAGAAATTTGAAGAAAGAGAAACAGAGAGAGTGGAAGAATGAGAAATTTCAGAAAATTGGACTTGTTTTTACATACTACTAAGATAGACTTGCACCTAATGAAATTCTTGTTATAGATGATGCTTGTAAAAAGTCAAAACTGGCCTATAATTGCAAAGGATTCTCTTTATTACTTGTCTTTTAGTAGGCGTCATAACAAAGGCAAAGGCAAAGGCAGTTTTAGCATTGTTTTGTTTGGACTTGTATCGGATCTGCCGGCCAGGCCTTAGTTGCTTCCCATTTTTAGGTTTTTTAGGCACGAAGTTAGGCTTAAGAGAGTGTTACCAGTTAGTTAAAGCCCATGGGCGGTGATGTTGAAAACGAACATTACAATAGTAATAATAAGAGTATTATTTGATTTTGGATATATTTGCCTTTTTTATCTAAATTTCGTTTGGATGATCAATTAGAATTTAATGTGTGGAATACCTTAAAAAAAAAAAAAGAATTTAATGTATGGAATGAGATTGTAAGCTAAATTCCATAATTTGTTTTTTAACTTTTTTAAGTATATAATTTTAAAATGGAAAAGGCTACACATAAATTTGAATCTAATCATACCTTTTGAAATGTAAAGAATTGAAAAATACGAAAGTAGTAATTCGTTTAACTCTGGGTACCATACAAGTCTAACTCTAAAAGAACTTTGAAATTTTTGTATAATATGTTTCTAAAATCACAGTCCAGACAAGTAAACATAAAGATTCACATAAAATTGCATTAGTATTAATTCTTGGATTCTTCGAACAACAAACAACAAATTAAAGTTATATGCACCTGCTTCCATCAATTGTATGAATGAGTGAAAAAGAACGAAAAGAATATACTGATGTGTAATATTACAAAAAAGAATCCCTTGTCAAATAGTTGCCTGCCCCCGCTTGTTGCCAAAATTTGAAAGGAAGTCCAGGCATCTAGCCTCCCCATTTTTGTGACATCACAGAGCATTCCCGCCCTTAGGATTGTTGAGAACACTCATCTTTACCTCTATCTACCTCTGAGCAACATTTCTAATTTCCCTTATTTTCACTCCATCTGTATTTCTTTGTATGTTCAACTGAAAACTTTTGTATATTCTCTTTCTAATCTTCATTTTATCAGGCCTGCGTAGACAAGTTGATTGTTCACTTCATTAATGCTAAAAATCCCAAATTTACGACAAGCTCAATGGTAAGTATAATGTTTGTTATGTGCTTACGTGAGAACGAGGGATCTGAAGAAGAATGAGTGATACAAAATATAAAAATATAAAAATTGCAGCCCCCGCGACAAAATTATAAAAAAGCCGTCGATTGTCTCTTGAGGGTATAAAAACTGATTTGAGTGTATTGGTTAATTCAAAAAGCCGATGAGAAACCTGCAGAAGCACATAATCACGGAAAAAATTGAATCAGTTTACGACCATTAGCTTGTAAAACATCATACTGACAATGAAATCTGTGCTTACAAAGAGGTAGATTGCGGTTGTGAGCATGAAATTTAGCAAGGGATATTCTGGTATAATAGAAAGAAGCCACTTAGGCTGTCCATTTGGCATGTTTGATCTGCAGATAGATAAAGCAAGTTAGAAATGGAAATGTTTTACAAACAAGCTGGATTTTTACCTTCTAGCGTGTTATAAGAAGAAAGTGGAAGTAGAATGAAATGAAAAAGAAAAAGAAAAATAGAAGCAAGTAGTTCAGTTCAAACCTCAGCCAGATGTGGAACTGAGAAATATAGGTCTCCAACGTTATCTTGCCTAGCCAACTGTAGGAACAGATTAAGCCAATTAGAGGAAGTGGAAAATTGGGTAGTAAACAAACAATACAGATCTAAATCAACCAAATTCTAAAATTCTGCATACTATGAAACATAAAATTATATGGGTAAAAAAAAACGTACGCAAATAGTGTCAAAGAGAAACTCCGAAGCTGATGAGTGAAATTCCGCAAGCAAATGTAAACACTGGGAATAACGATAAGCAGATAATAAGAAATCAGAATAAATTAATTCATATGATGGGTATCAATTCTACATGCCACCCCCAAACTTCCAATGTCTTAACACACACACACAACCTAAAACGAAACAAAAGAAAAGACTAGAAAAGTCCAGGATACGCACGTGATGGGTATCCACGATGTGTAGGGATGGTATTTGTTGTATGTAACCTTATCCATCTTGTAAATATATTCAAACCACAGATAACCAACCTTGAAAAAGCAAAGAAAATAAGATCAAACAATCAGAAAATGCATGTAGGATAACAGAGCAAAGAATGGTACAACTACATTCACATAATTGCATGCTCACCAAAGAAGCAACTGAAACAATTCCAGCTTTGATTGACAGTTTCTTCTTGGTTTCTGATTCCTCCAATTTCTCCATCCATTTCTCTACCTGAAGTTTTTTAATGTCTTAAAAACGATTTATAGGTCCAGTCAAGAAGAAAGAAAACCTGACTTGATCAAGTAGTCAAGTACTTACTGTGGGGTGGTAATAAGCATATATCATTCCAATGATCCAAATATAGCGATCAAGACCAGATCTGAAATGCCACTCGTGCATTCGAGGAAGATCTGGCTTTGCAGGATCAGTATACCCTGGCCATAGGAAATAATAATTACGTATTAAGCTGAAGCAAGAAAGCAAGTGCGTAATTTGAAATCTTGGAATGACACTTCAAGTCAAACTCAACCAATTTCATTTACTAACATTTTCAGAAAACAACCATGGTCATTTTAAAGAGAATAAATCTAATTATCATACTCATATCTGTCAGTAATGAAAAGTTTTTAGAAAACTACTATTTGAACTCATGTGAAGGACAGCTAAAGAACCAATAATAAATGAAGTTTGCAGGCAGAAGAGCATAAAAGCTTGAATTAAAGCCGAATGTGTTACTAACAAACAGAACACAACAAATACCAACAAGGGAGCAGAATATACATACAAAATCAACAACTTTTTAAGTACAGCATGATCTTAACTAGTCAAATAATCGAATTTGAAGAGTTTCAATATGCTAGCCGATTAAACAGTAATGCATTAGTCAGGTAGAAAGAAATATTTATGCATTAGTAACAGAAAATATATGCTAGATACTGACCTAAAAAGAATAGAAAAGGGCTCCAAACAATGTCAAACACTCCAGGTATTTCCCAAATCAAGATAACCACAAGAAAGCAAGAAAGAATCTTCAAAGCCATCACTGAGCTATTTTCGTTGTACTTGTTAAATATACCAAGGGCCCCATATACCATTACAGTGAACAGCGTGTGCATTGGGCAGATGTAGTACAACACATAATCATTGTTAAGTACAATACAGCAAAATGCCACAAAGAAATTGAGCCGCCACATCATCTGCATGAAAAGGGTCACAACAAACCAAAATGGATCATCTCTCGTTCTTATGCAACAATACAAGGTAGAAAAGTTGCCTGATTTTACCTGAGCGAATCGTGCAAGGCTAAAGTCCTTCCTAACATAATAATAAGAGAAGTTGCCAAATCCAGTCATCCAAACATATGCAGCAATAAAGACACGTATTGCATTGTATATCTCAGTTGCAGCAAAGTAATGGTACATCAAGAATAGGACCTGTAAAAAACAAAGCAGAAAATAAGAACCAAAACAAGAGTCAGTGCCAGAAACCTTGTCAATATTTTCAACGAATTCTGGATATTGTTTAAAGTAAGGCAGTCTATAAACAATCTCCAATTTCCAATTACCTCACGGGATGTGATAAACACAAGCAAAGGTTTTTCCAACAGTATTTCAACTTGAATGCTATGGTGGAAAACACAAATCACATTGGTTTTGCTAACATCTCAAAAATGGGATATATACACAGGAAAGTAAAAGATAAAAGTAATACACATTAACAAAATACAATGTTTCATTGTATCCTTTAATGTCCAAACAACAACATTACAAATCAGAGAAATAAAATATATTATCTTAAGGATGGTTCAGAAACTATTCTATCTCTTTTGGTAAGCTAAAGCATAGTTCAATGTCTAAGATACAAAGTTTAACAAGAAATACATGCCTGCATCCATCCTTTCCACTCCTCAGTTTGGTGTCTGTTAAGGTAATTAATGGCTTTTCCACTGAATACTGATTTATCAGCATGCTTCTTCAATGAAGTCATTGCTGACACTATAACGAGCAGAAAGTAGAGAAAGAGGAAGAGGTCGCGATTGTAGTTCTGTCCAAGGAGCACCCCACAAAAATAGAATCAGCATTAAAATAAAAAAATAACATCAAATTTTAAAATGCATATAATGCATAAGCCCAGACCACAATCCAATAAGCATAGAAAACATGCATTTCTTTCAAAAACACTGCACAAGGAGCCAACTTCAGTTAAAACATGAGTATTGGCAAAAGGTAACATGATATATTGCTGTTTGACTTTCTGCACTATAAGATTTTATTCATAAGCCTAAAAGTAGCAAAGAAAAGGTGATTGTAATGAACGGCACTCATGCACTCTTATATAAATCTAAGAACAATGGCTGCTTGACTACGAATATGTCCTTTCATTAACAAGCATCCTAATATATAAAGTGATTCAGTAACAAACGAAAAATGGAAGGAATTGCTGAACATAAATATTGTAAGCATAAAGCATTTGAAAGAAACTGAAATGCAAAGTCCAAATGAGAGCCACCATCTGTTATGATATGAGAAAGCAGCATTTTGTTGCAAAGCAAGGAACAGCAGAAAGCACCTTGGTGGAATCTGCTATCAGGTTTGTACGATCACATATGTAGAAATACATCAGAAGTGCCCCGAACTCAGACCTGCATAAATTTGAGAACAAGAAACTCAGAAAAGTTAAGAGTTGTGATTAATTAGAGACTTTTGAGAATATAGTAGACTCACATTGCTCTTAACGTTGCTCGGTTTTCTAGCAAGAAAGAGTCTTCCATAGTTATAAACCTAGAAATCAAAATTGCAGAAGGTAAAAAAGAGTTTTAAGATATTCACAACAAAACACCACTAGAATGCTGCACAATGTAACAAGCAACCTGATTAAATTCATTTTGATTGATAAGCTATTAAATTTTGCAGATGTGGTTCTTGGGAGGCCTCCTTCAAGTAAAACAGCCCGATCATCTTCCTTGATTGTTTCCTTCTCCAATTCATCCAGGTTGTTGTCTGAATGGCTGTAACCCAGAATGTTCAACATCAGAAAATAAGGTGGTGAAAACACATTGCCTTTCCATGACATTATTTTCACATGCAGAAATAAGCAAATCTTCCTTAACTGTCCTCAATGCATTACAACGTATCACAACACAATATGGAAGAGAGGAAAGAAAAGCATAATTATTATAAAACTATACCCTTCCTTCGCCAGACTACAGGAATGGTATGATTCAGTGCATTAACATTGCCATGCTTAGCCCTACCTAAACCAACTTAAAAAGAGGAAATAAAATATCGCGATTAAAACTAAATTGTGATTGCTCTAGAATATCATCTCACCCTAGAGGAAGAGAAGCATGGATAGAGGGATGAGACTTGGTTATAGTCACTGACCAGATTACTGAAATGACATGAGTTGGCACTCTAACATACCTATTGTTAGGCCTATAGTTACTAAATTAAGGAGATGAAAGCAAAACATCACCATTATCAACTAAAAAGGTGATTGCTCTAAAAATAATATTAACTATTGACTTAAAATTTTTTGACAACTATTCATTGGGAAGCCTTATAATTGTGAATCAACACTTCAAGGAAATGGCAAACCAGTGACATTTTCATGGGTACTTCACAAGTAAATATAAAATAGAAATATTTAATCCATTATTTGTAGATTATAGTTTCCAATTTAGTAGGCTCCAACCACATAAAATTTGTGGCTTACTATGGCAAAAGGAGTAAACTTACACTTTAGAAGGCAATGAAGATTTCTTGTAGTCTAAAAACTCTGAGTATATCCATGCAACAAAAACAGGGATAACTCCAAGCAAAAAGGACACCTGAGACATAATATAAAGAAACATAAATAGAGATTCAATGCTCAGCACTCTGTTAAAAAAAAAATGCTCAGCAAGGACAAATAAGAAGTAAATCAAATAAAAAGGGGAAAAAAGAAACAATAAATTCACAGTACTAATAATAACTAATGTTTGGGAGACACAACCACTTCTTTACAAAGAAAGTAGTTTGAGATCGATAAATGAAATTTATCTAGCTCAATGCACAGCAAAAAATAAAAGGAAATACAAACAGTAAAACTGTTGAGCATTTAAAGTTGCATTTGCTCAAACAATGCAGAGAAATTTAAGGAGTTTCTTTTGATAGCTAAATATTAGATGCTTGGACCAGATTTACAGAAAACAATCCAATAAAATTGGCAACAATCATTAAAGGAACGAGAACCAGTAACAGAAATTCAAATAATCAGGAACACAGAGTCGGTTATTATCAGCATTTACGCAAACAGAAGTTGAAATCCAGCCCAGGAAAATGGAATCTAACAAGAAATTCCTGAGGCATATACTTACTAAATCACAAATTTCTTACCAAAAAGATTTCAAAATGCACAAATCAGTTCAAAAAGTTTTAGGAACTTGTAATACTACAATCTCATTTAATTAATTCCAGTTTTCAGTTCGAACTACAAGCTTATTCAAATTATTTCAGCAATTATAAACACAGAATTCTCAATAAGTCGATGCAAAATCCATTGAAATGGTAGAGCAAAGGTAGAATGATCCACATTGTAACTAATATAACCAAACTACAATGTTTAATAAAAACGAACCTGTCCAGGCGTAACTGGACCGGCAATAACCATATTCCCGATCGAGGAAACTACAAAAATCAAAAAACGAAACCGCATCAGATCAATGAAGCAAATGCAGCAAAATCAAAAACTAATTAGAATAAGAGGAAGCACCAAAGAGAGAGATTGAGAAGTCAAGCGAGATACAGAGGAAGGAGTGATCCAAAGAACATGGTCATAAATAATAGTAATGAGAAGACCAAAACAGGAGCAGAAGAGATCTGTGAGGAAGAAGAGTTTGCTTGAAGAATTGACAAGAAAATGGCGGAGGAGAGGTCCCTCTCAGTTGCTTCCTTTCCTTTCTTTCTTCTCCAAACGGTGGATTAGTTGTAGTTGTTGTTATTGTTGGTGATGGTGACGGTGGTGGCCGTGAAGAACATCGAAACAGTGCGTTTAGTCATTTCGGTGGTTGTATCATTGCTTTCAATTGTTTCCAATTCTGAATATTGTCTGAGATTTATTTTATTTATTATATAAACTATTTATTTAGAGAAACAATGCATTCAATTCAAGTGATGCAATGCAATGAGTATTTTTGGACTGTTTTTATTTTACTATTTTAATAAATTCCGTATCTTTTGGGTCCAAGGACTAAAGACTATATAGGCTGTCATTTAGAATGATGTTTGATTAAAATGTCCAATAATTATTTATAAAATAAAACTTGTATTGTATTTTTAAGTTTTAATTGATTTTCAACATGCTTTTTAACTTTGTAATCTACATTTTTAACATGAATGAATGAAATGGAAACTTCTGTTTTTCGTTTGGGAAATTTCATTTTTCGAAATTTATAAATACAAAAGAAACTTAAAAAATTTTCGTTTCCTCGTTTTACGGTGTTGCTTTACAGTGTCCATGCCACGTAGATACTCACACCATAATGTCAAAATTATCAGGCACACATGTATATATAATGGATTGTTAGATTTTATAAAATTGAAAAAACAAAAGTGGACTATCTATTTGGACCTAATTACTATAACAAATAAAAAGGTATCAGCTACTAAGGTTTTTTTTTTTATTTCTTTTTTAATAAAATTATATATTATTTATATTTAGTCCCGAAATTAATTTTAAAAAGTCACAATTTGTAGTTTTGACTCTATTTTAAAAATATCACATAAATAATTAGAATCGTTAAGTTTATCAATCTCAATGGTTCTGTTTATTTTATATAGTAATATTTTTTAAAATATAGTTAAATTTGTAAACTGTGTCCCTTTAAAATTGATCTGATAACTAAATATTGGCCATTTATAATTTTATTTTCAAAAAAAAAAATGAAAACTCCCCTTACATAAGTGCGAGTATATCAACATCACCATAAAAAAAGTTTAAAGAATGAATATCATAATAAATGAATCCTAACCTTTAGCTGAATATGCTGGATCTCCTCATCAATCAATTAAAGACCAAAAAAAAAACCTAATGTAACTTTACACAATTCTAAAAAAATAATTAAAATAATGTCACATAATAACCATACATATTATATTGTACTAACTTCAGTACGTCATTTAACAACTAATTAAGATTAATGAGTTAATGATTTGGTGTAAATATTAATTGGATCCCTCTTCTTGCTTAAGCTTCCAAATTAATTAAAAGATGTAAGAGTGCAAGATAAGCAATGGCCTAATCCTTTATTTATACACTTTTCAACATTATTAATTATAGATGGTTACCTAAACTTTAATTATTTTAATCAACTTTTTTTAATTATATATAAGTTTGATTTTATAACAGACAAAGTCAGTATAGTATGTGAATAATCTTCACGGGGGTGAGGGGTTGGAAGAGATGGAGAAAGTATTGGTGTGGAAGCTAAACCACCCAAGTTCAACGCCCCATACTTATAAATATATAACCCACTCTTTAGGTGCACCACCAATTAACTTACCAGTTCAACCACGAACTAATTTACGGTTCAGCTAAACTACAACCCATGAACAGCCGGGTTTTTTAATCGTAAAAGACCCAGCCTGCTGTTATATCTAGCTATGAACCAAGATGTGATTCAATGTTTCGGTGTCTGTTTAATTTTGGACATTACCATACAAGCCTGCCTCATGGATATGGTCCACCACTAACGAGTTGTTTTCGACAGGAATAGTTTGAATGTTAGCGGCAAGTTTCGTCCGTTCATAAAGGAACGGGACATGGCTAAAGCCATCTCCAACCCATCGTCAAAAAATTCTCTAAAATGGAGACTGAAAAAAGAATATTCCTAAAAAATACCATCTCTATTTTATCTCATCTCCAACCCTTCTTCAAATTTCAATCATCAAATAATAAAATATTAATACTTTTATTTACTTATAAATTATTTTAATTATCCATTTATTAC
>CATIWJ010227047.1:0-12664 GCA_949640765.1 Croton laevigatus | reverse complement strand
TTCATAGCATTTTTATGAACTAAAATAAGTACAAAGCAGAGCATGAAATGGAAACAGAACAGAAGCATAAAACATTGATCAATCATCGTGAATGCATAACACGTACACAAGCAGCAGAACATAAGCATCAAAGCTAACCTGAATGCAGAGTCGCTAGGCATGTTAATTGATTTCAAGAAGTTTAGAAGATGAATTTTTGTTTTAAAAGAACTGCATGGCAGCACTATAAATTAGTTTTTGAAGATATATATATATATATATATATATATATATATATATTTCCAACTTTTAGTTCTATTGGATTCACTTCTAAATCGGCACTTTCACAAAAGTGCCAATTTAGCATAACATGGAAACAGAACAGAAGAAGCGTAAAACATTCATCAATCATCATCAATGCATTACACATATACAAGCAGAAGAACATAAGCATCAGAGCTTCAACAGAAATCCCAGGCAGCTCTAGAAGAGACTGGTAGATTATAACAGCGAGATTGAAGGTGAAGATAAGCTGAAATTGAAAGAATGTTAGTCTGTTGATGCTTAACGGTGAGGGAGCTGGAAGAAGATGAGGTCGTGCATTTGAAAGTGAAAGAACAAAACTCAGAAGCTCATTCATAAACAGGAAGAAGACCAAAGAAACATTCAAACAGAGAATAATTGCATAGCATTCTAAAAAAATCAATTTTAAAAAAAAAAAAAGAAGAAAGCTAACCTGATGATCACAGGAGAGTCCCCAGTTTGAACATTTACTTCTAGATTCACCATTGCAGGACGAACTAACCTGACGATCACAAAGTCCCCAGTTTGAACATTTGCTTCTGGATTCTCCATTGGAGGCCAAACTAACCTGATGATCGCAGGAGAGTCCACAGTTTGAACATTTGCTGCGTTCTCCATTGCAGGACAAACTAACCTGATGATCATAGGAGAGTCCCAGTTTGAAGTTTTTTATGAATGACAAGGGATTAGGAGGCCTTGGTCGTGTTTATATTTCTGTGTTTATGAGGAGAAGTATGTTTGTAGAAACAGGTCACTTTATTTAGATGAAATTTAGAGGAACCATGACAAAATGTCTATGTCATTGAAATCCCCTGTGTACAACACTGTGGATGACAAAATGTCTATTTCATATGAAATCCACTGTGCATATGAAATACACATTTTGTCATGGTTCCTCTAAATTTCATTCAGTCTATATACCGATACCTTGGTATTTGATATTTTATTTTGAAGTTTGGTTTAATTCAAATCAAAAATCCAAATTGATAGTTAATGATTACCCAACTTTATATTGCATAAATTCTCCTTATTTCTATTCAATATGGGATTAAATAGAATTGTACATGTCCAATATTCATTTCCAAATATTAATTAAAAAAAATTAATCCGTGAGTGATATAACATTAAATAAACTATATACTTTTTGTATAATTGATATTTTCAAGAATTCCATAAGTAATAATAGTTTAAATAATTAAACTATACAACATATAACAATTCAAATTATAAAATTATAAAAATAATTAACAGCGTAATATTTATATTTATTTAAAACCGTTAAAGTATTAAACTGAATTTTACTAAAAGAACTAAACTATATATTCTGTCTTGTGAATTGTTTTAATAACATTGCATTAAAAGTGATTCAGTATAAAAATAAAGAATTGAATTTTTTTTTTCGAAAAAAGGGTATATATAATATTATCCCTAATGGCTGCGGGCGAATACCTATAAATTTCTCTACTACCCATAAGTTTGGACTCATAAGATCCATATAATATTAAAGATAAATAACTCATAAATCTACTCAAGGCAACAAAAAATATAAATTTAACATTCTCATTACTTTTCCTCTCTATCTTGGCTGGAACAAGAGCTTGTTATATGAAAACGAGTGTGCTTCCTAAAGATTACGTCAATTGTAGAACGAAGAACTAAATTCTTCATGGAGATACTCACCGAATTTGTTGTATCTAAACCCCCAAACACAAATCTGAAGAAATCAAAAATAAATCTAGTTCTATTTTTGACAAAAATGGGATAAACCCCCCAACAAACAATCAAAAGCTAGAAAATATTTTCATTATTAAAAGGAAATAGAAACTAGAAGCAAAAGAGAGGGTTACTACCGGTCATAAATCACCGGCAGTAGCCCAAAATAGCTAGATATAAGGTTTTGAAGAAGAAAAGCCCAAAGAAAGAGGAGAGAGGAAAGTTGTTCCCTATCAATTTGGACATTTCATTTATAAGAAAAATCTTTATAATAAATGTGTGTTTTTTTTGAAAAAAAAAATTATAAAGAGATTATTATCTTTATATAATACTGGGAAAAATGGTTAAATTAGCATAGGAAATTTTTTTTTTTTTTATCACAAATGGAAAAAAAATATTCTTTCTATTCACACTTTGTGAGTTATCCAACTTAGATAGGTGGTTTGATTATATCATATTATAAGTCTCTTCTTATACCTCGACACGATATTAATAATGTTAAATGGGTTTAATATAGTGAGGTTGTCCATTGCCCGTGCCCATGTTTGGAAAATTGTTCCTAACTCCTTATTACCATTCTATCCTGAAAAAGAAAATTAATGAGAAGTTTGTTTCTCTTTCAAAAAGAAAAAAGTTAGATACGATGTCACATCCTAAATTTATAAAGTGAGAAATATAATAGTAATTCGAGTATAGAAGTGCATTTTGGAATGTTAAGAAAATAAAAGTATTATGCGTTGTAAAAGAAGAGTAAACGAATTATAAACATAGTAGACATATTGTAAACAAGAATTAAACTTGTTTTAGAAGGAAAGGAAATAAGAAGTATGATTATAAACAGATTGTAAATAAATTATAAACAGGAAATAAATGCACTAATTTTTGTTTAATAAAAGATAAACAGATATGTAAGCTCTGAGAAAGTGTGTTAAATTAATAATTTTGCATAAATTGTCAAAAAGTGAAATTGTCTAAAAAATGAAAGGTTAAATAATTAAGAAATAAACCTAAGGTAAACAGGTTGTAAATAGTAAACAAACAAGTTAGTACTGGATAAATAATATAAAGAGTAAAATAAAGTAAAAATTTAAGATTATTATTAGTGAAATCGGAAAATTAGTGTATCAACTGCAGATTAAAATTAAATGCAGATAAAGTAAAATTTAAAATGCAAGGGGTAAAATTTAGAACGAGCATTGATTTAAAGGACTAGAAAGTAATTTTATATATATTTGGTTGTTAATAATAATAATAATTCAGAAGGAAAGAGCAATACGTTGTAATAATAATAATAATGATGATGATTAAGGAGACAGATGTGATATTAAGAAGAGAAGAGAAATAAAAGTTAAAGAAGGAAGTTGTGTGTGTGTGGGGTGTGTGTGTCTATATATATATATATATATATATATATATATATATATATATATATAAAACAGAAGAAGAGAATGGTTGGGAAATTGAATCGAGAATTTAGAAGCGAATTAATTAAATCAAAAATAGGTAATTTAGAGGAGAAACCTAAAGGGAACCCGGCCACTTACTACCGCCATATGGTGTCATCTTCAACACCTGAAGCCATCGTTTTAGGTGCAAGAAACTCTGTGAAACACTATCAAAAATATGAAGTTCAATCGGGTTACCCAAGAGAGAGTCGAATCGGCCAGATGGTTAAGTCCAAAAACCATTGTATCCCGGTGGCTGAACGGCCGGGTTAAAGGCATGAACCGATGGGGGAGGTCGAGAGGAAGAGATCGGTATAAAGTTTGTGAATTACGGTGGTCGAAACTTTGAAGTGGGTTCAAATTAGCCATGGGTTAAGCTACCCGTTTTGCATAAGAAAACGAGTGAGGAAGACGACCGAAACGGTGTCGTTTCGGTAAAAGCCAAACAACGTCGCTTCACCCTTGGATAGGGCACATTGTTGGACTCCAAAACGACATCGTTTTTTACAAAACGCACAGAAGTCACGCGTTTCTGGAGAATCACCCTCGTGGCCCCTGAAGTTGCACATAATTACAATTTCACCCTAAAGTGGCTTCCGTGTTTCAGTGAGGCCTCGAAAAAGTTCAGATAAGCCCATGAACTTATATCTTAATTCATTTATACCCTTTAGATTAGATTTATATATATAAAATTGAGTTTATTTAAAAAAAAATAAATAGTTAAGGGTATTAATTAGTCATAAAAATAGTTTAATTTGAATAAATATGCTATAATATGACCTAAATTATTTGTGGGCCCTAAATAAATATTAGTTAGAAGATTTCATAGAGTTAGGGAAATGTTGAATATTTAGTAGATAATAAATTAAGGTAATGTATTGAAATGCATGATATAAGTTAAAGAATAAATACTACACATTTGCATAATACAACTCAAAGAAGAATTTAGAAAGGTATTATGTATGTGTAAGTTTATATTTATATGTGCATGAAATTTATATGTTCTTGGATGGAATTAAATAATAATGAATAATTGGTATTTTTTTAATATAGAGTATTAAAGCATAACTGGAATTTGGATAAGCTATTGAAGTAGTTAATTGGTAAATAAGAGAAGTACCGCACATAATTAGCTAGAGATTATTATTATTAAAATTAGTCGAAGCATAAAATAAGTTAATTAAAGGTGCAAATAATAAATATCAATGTGTAAAGTGAATAAACAATTACCGGAACTACGTAATTGGAAGATTGAATAGGTTAATAAATTCTCAGAATGGTAAAACAATTTTGAAGCATAACATAAGGAAATTTATAGAGAATATATAAGTGAAAGTAAGTGAATGACTCGAATAATCGGCAGTCAGTATATCGTAGGCACATTGAGGAGGAACAAGTAAATTAAGAGATTGTGGGATAAATTAGAAGTAAAAGAATTATAGAAAATAGAATTTAAAAGGTACTTTCAGAGTAATTGATAAATAAATAAAATAAATAGGAATAGAAGCAAAATAAAATAAAGATGCCAAAGGAATTCATGAAGTAAAATACAGAAGTGAGCATAAGGTGAATTATTAACTTCAGAAGAATTATTATGGAAATAAATTAGATTAATAAGAGTATTAAGGAAGTTCATTATTTAATAATAAAACAAGAAATTAATCGGGATTGTAAATATTTGTTAAAGTAGATGATCACAAAACTGAACTAGTCAAGGAAACACACAAGGCAACTATGGAGCGAAGGATGCAATATTTATAACAGGTTTGATATTTTATCCTTGTTTAATTTATATTTAAATGTATATGCTGTGCATATGTGAACTGTGATACTGTGTTGCTGTGATATATGTAGCAATTGTTTGTTATACGTGTTAAATATGGTGTTAGCATGTGAATTTACATTAAATAAGTAAAAAATATCCACTGAGCTAGTAGCTCAGCAAATTTAGTTCATGCTAAACTTGTAGGTCTGTGAAAGACAAAAATGGAACCAGAACAACCAAGCAACGCTAGGCACCAGAAGCACTTAGAATGATATATACTGTGAAAGGAAGATCAGAAGTCAGAACGAGCAACAACTTTCTAAGGTAATGTTCTATATACCATGTTGTATCAATTGTGGTATACTTAGCTTGGCTAGTAGTAGTCGAGATAAGGGGTGTTACATTTATTAGTATCAGAGCATTGATTTAGCCATTCTTGTGAGGTTAAACTCCAAAAATAATATATGCCAAATAGGAATACAAGCACATAGATTGCAAGTATAAGAAGTAAATAAGAGATAATTAGACGGACCGTGAGAAAACATTGACATAGAACATTAGAAAAAGGAAATAATATAGGGGATATATGTATTATGTTGGGAGTGGCCATTACCAATGTGAAACGGGATATCCTATAGTCGTTAAAAGATGAGAAATAGATGACAAACTAAAATAGTTAGTTAATAAGAAATAGCAGAAGCTAAACATAAATGTAAACATAAGTAGATAAATTATACAACAAAAAGAAATCAGACAATACCAAACATTCATAAAATCAAAAAGAGTAAGTAGTAAGCTAAACGTAAAAGAAAACATGCTCTCGATAATCATCAAGTACTTACACATATAAAGATAGATACAGAAAATAAACATTAAGGAATAAAAAGAGAAGCAACAAAGTAAGTGTTAAGAGAATTATAAATTAATCATTTAGGATATTTAAAGATGAAAATATAGTAAGAAAATTTGAGAGAAGCAAAATAAAAAAAGCAAGATTGAAGAAGAAAAATCATAAGCCCAAAAGTGATGTGAGCAAACATCAAGTAAGAATATCTAGAAGCAACAATACGAAATTATATATTATGAAAATCAATTAATCTAAGAAAATAAATTAATCTGAAATCATTACCAGAGAAAGAATTATGGTAAAAAGATATTAAGTTGTAAGAAAGAGTGTTAAACCTTATACGAAAAGAAATTTGAAATACACAAGGAAATTTTGATATCATAATGTATAAGTCAATGGCATCAGACAAAGATGACAATGATTGGACTTATGGGTCACTGTATCAAATGATGAAAAGCATATAGTACAGAAAGTATGATCATATGAGTTATATCGCATGTGTTATGTGCAGAAAGATATGTTGTATACAGTACATACAGAAAGAGAAGAGAAGGAGAAAGAAAATGAAATATTAGAAATACAATGAATAAGAAATTATAAGAACTATATATAGCTCACCTCAGTAATACAGACTGAATTGAAGATTGGGATAAAGGCATTCATGCATTCTCATTGCATGTGAGGCTTCGGCCAAGACTGTAATACCCTTTAACCTGACCGTTTGCAGCCGAACTAAGAAGTGCCACATTACAAATTACATATTATAACTACTTAAATTACACTAAGAAGTGTATTTTTTTTCTATCTACTCGAGCTTTGCATGTGCTGATTTCATTTTCACAGTATATGCCAGTCTAAGTTCTTTGGGTCCATTTGCTATTTATCAGTTCCTGTTTCTTTCACATATTTCGGAGATCTACAAGTTCAGGATTAACCAAACTTGCTGAGCTATTACGCTCAGTGGATACTTTAACTAATATAAAGCATAAATAATTTAAATGCACATGCATAATTTTAAACAATATTAAGCAACATTTGAATATCACGAATCACTTTAATAAAATAAATTGCTTAATCAAAATCTTACTTGTTTAGCTTTACTAGGTACTTAGGTGAACATAGGGATAAAGTTACTATCTGTATTTCCGTATGTCATGGTATTTTCCACGCTTAATCCGAATTCTATATTTTAATTTAAACGGCCGAATTCAAAATTCATTCAATATCAAAATTTGTTCGGTAACACGACTGATTTAGTCTGTATCACCTTTTCGTATCAAAATTTATTCCGTATCAAGATTCAATCTGTTTTTGAAGTACTGCTTAGTATATGATGCATCATACCCTTATCTCACTAGTTTAACTTATTCTAAGTAGAGCAATAAATGTTTACTGTATCAATTTCATATTTATCAAATTTCTGAATCAAACTCCATTTCATAAATCAACACTTATTTAACAAAAATATCATTATCTCAATTCATTGTTTTTTTCTTAAAAATATAATTATACTAAATTTTCAACTTATTTTTTTTTTATCAAAAATATACTTATTCAAATATACTGTATTTTTCTTTTAAAAATATATTTATCTTTGATAAATATATTATTTTTATTAACACCACGATAATATTTCATAATATATATTTCAAATATTTTCCAATAAAGTTAACAAATACTATTATTCTTAAATTAAATACCATTACTTATTTCTTAATATTAATTGCAAAATCTTTATATAAATTTTACTAGAATAGAATTTTCTCAAACATAAATATTCTTAATTAGTTTTCTTATCAAATTATTTTAGAAGTTTACTATATAGTAATTTTTCCAAAAATATTATGTTAAATTATAATTTTTCCAAAATATCTAATAAATACTATTTTTTCAAAATAGTCAAATTAATGATATAATAATTTTTTTCAAAATATATTAATTCTCTTTATATATATAATTTACAAAGTAATATATTTTCTTTTATAGAATAATACTTTATTAAAAATATTACTTTAATAAGTAACTTGATTTACTAATTATAAAATTTATAAATACTTAATATATTTCAATTACTTTTAAATAAGTATATCTTTTAAATAAAAACAACAACAACAACAACAATAATAATAATAATAATAATAATGATATTAATAATAATAATAATAATAATAATAATAATAATAGTTACTAAATATATCATATATAATAATTAAAATCTTTAATTAAACAAGTATTATTTATCCAACAATAGGAATATTCAAAATTCTCAATTCTTTCTTGTATTAACAAGATCACAATCTCAAACAATTCATATTCAATAAATGATTATTCAATCCAAATAATTTCAACAAATCATTTAATGCAAATTAAAAACATGAATAAAATAAAATTTAACTTTGCATTAGTTAAAGTATCAAACATGTCTCCGTTGTTACAGTTTCTATCTCTTAATTCCTCGTACTGTCTTTTGTCCTATCATTGTTCATATTTCAAAGTCATAAGGTATTGTTCATATTTGTCCATTAAATAGTTCATATGATTATTTTTTATTGGATCCATTTAATTTTATTTGTCCAAATATTTAATAAATATGTCATATGTGTTAATTATCACCTTTTTGTCATATAATTTAATTAGAATTATTTTGTAGTTGTTTTAGATCCAATAATATTATCAAATTAATTTAATTGGGTCATCATAATTTTTAAATCTTAAAATTAATTAAGATTTTCCACTAATTAATTCACAAAATATTTGTCTTATAATATTTGTCTCAAAAATCAGTTTCTAATATTTATTTTGATCATATTTAATTTAATCATAGTTTTTAATTATTTTATTGACATCCTAAAATTATTTAATTTCAAAAATAAACTTAATTTATTATTAAATCAGTTATTTGGACGATATTAAAAAGGAAAAATAAGTTTTGAGCCATTACCGAATGAAAACAGTAGGCGGAAGGACTTAATTGAAGACGGACGGAAACTTGAAGGAACATATGGTAATTTTCCGTCAGGCACGCGCTCTGCCGAGGCGCTGCGGACGGAACCAAAACGACAGCTTCCTCTTCTCGCATGGCTCGCCTAAACGACGGGGGCTCTAGCTGCAGGTTGGCTGGGTCTGGTAGGCAGGTTCGGCTGCTCGAAGTGTTTTTGTGTTTTCTCTCAATTTTTTATGTTTACACGAAATTTTGGACACTCTAATGACTCCTCAGATGTTATGGGTCATTTTATAGATCAAATTACATTATTAATCTTTGTATTTTAGTTTCAATTATTTTAACAATAATGCTTTTCCTCTCGCCTCTCGAAATCGAGAGACGAGAGATGTAGCCTTGCTCTTATTTTAATTTACTATTTACTTTTTGACAAATTCTCTAAATATCAAAAATAAATTTCATTTCTTGTCTCCCACTTACTTTCCATTATTTTCATCAATAATTCTACTTCAATTATGGTATGTGACAGATTTAAATTTTTACTTGTATCAAAATTTAATTACAATTTACTTTTTAATCTATTTTTATCCATTTTTTTTCATTTAATTGTAAACCTTTCAAATTATATCTTCAATATTGAGTAAAAATGTCACAATTATTTATTTATGTTTGTCTCTAAAGAAATCTGAATTTTAATTGTACATTTGATACTTAATTTACTTGATTTTACTTAATTTTCAAATTAAATTAAATTGGTGTATCTTTGTTTACAATTGTTTATAAGTGCCAAAGGGTTTAGTAAGAGTTTACTTCATATTTATTATATTTATACTTAATTTAATACTTTACTATTTAATCTCGGTAAATTTTAAATTTACTGTTTTATCCTATTTACCCGATGTGGCAAAAGTCAACCTTTTTACAAAATATATCAAATTTATACTTAAAATACTCGTTACGAAATCTAGATTACAAATTTAAATATTTTAAGATTTAATTTCAAACTTATGATTTTTCGAGGGTCAAAATGAATAAAATGCCATCAGAGTTGAAAAATACCATATTATACTTAAATTACTATATTACTCAATCTAATTATTTTCTAGATATTTAATTAAAATAATCTCCTTAAAATAATTCATTATTATAATTTATTTTTCATTTTACAATTTGATCCTTTTTCTTATTTGTGTTAATCAAGCATTATTATTTTTGGGATGTTATAACTCCACCCTTCTAATTTAAGTTTCGTCTCAAAACTTAACTATTGTAGATATGGACACTATTATCATTTAACTATTCTATATTCATTTTTATTTGTTTGGTAAATTTTTTTTTACTCCCTCAATAAATTAAGTTCAAAGAATTTATGTTTATCTTTCTTATGATTTGTATATTTATTTTCTTTTAAGGTATCTTAATAATTTAACTATATAACCTAACCTTAATTGCTACCTTACTTGCATTTTTTTTAAGTCATACATTACGGTGTGCTAGACATTCATGACTTAGTTTACTTATATTTTCTTGTATTTAACTTTTCCTATTTTGAGTTGCTTTAACTTCATTATAGCATTCTATGATTAAGAAAATTATCTTTTTATCTATTGATAAAAATTACCATTTAACCAAATTATTCATTCTATATTTCTCTCATTTGATTATTTGTAATGTTATATTTCAAATATTCAAAAAAAAATTTTTTAGTAGCCGTTATATATAATTATTAATTCAAAAATATTTTTTTTATATAGGTAACGGCAATATTTATTCCTCCAAGGTAAATTATTGCACCACTTTTTATGGTGTTACCGTTGGTGACTTTAATCATTTTAAAAATTTTGAGTTTTTACTATAAATTTAAATCATTTCTATTCCATTTCTCATATATTTTCTATTTACAATTTTTATCTTTCTCTCAATTTCATTTCTTACTATCACATTTTGATTTTTTTGTTTTTTTTTTAATTGGAAATGACAACTTCTATTAAGACAGTTTATGTTTTCTGTGGTGCTAGTTTAGGAAATACTAGTATATTTGAAAATACTATTAAGCTTTTAGGTAGGGGTGTTCAAGAAAAACCGAACCGACTGAAACCGACCGAGACCGAACCGAAAGGTTTGGTTTGGTTTTCGGTGTTAAATAAGTGTAAACCGAAAATTTCGGTTTGGTGTTCGGTTTGACTGCTTTGAACACCGAACCGAACTGACCGAATAGGTTTGGTTTGATTAAATATTTTTACATAGGTTTATGTGGTTTGATTAAATATTTTGGAATAGGTTTGTTTGGTTTGATTAAATATTATGGAATAGGTTTGTTTGGTTTGATTAAATATTTTTGGAATAGATTTGGTTTGGTTCATGCTTTAAACCACATAGGTTTGAACAAGAAAATCACATATTAATGAAGGATTTACACATGTCGGTTTTTAACCGAACCGAACCGATAAAATTGATTCGGTTTTTGATCGATTTCATACTATTTCGGTTCGATTTTCGGTCTTATCTTTTCGGTTTGGTTTTGTCTTCGGTTTGGTCTTATCGGTTCGGTTTGGTGACCGAACCGAACCATGAACACCCCTACTTTTAGGTGAAGCTTTAGCTAATAGAAATCTCAAATTAGTTTATGGAGACGGAAATCTAGGTTTAATGGGTGCAGTTGCTAGAGCTGCGCATGATAATGGTGGTCAAGTTTTAGGAGTATTGCCTAAGGCTTTGGACAGCAGTGGCTTAATTGGTGCTACTCCTGGAGATAGTAAAATTCTAGTGGATTCAATGCACGAGCGAAAATCTACTATGTATGATCATTCAGATGCTTTTATAGCTCTACCAGGCGGCTATGGAATAATGGAGGAATTTCTTGAAGTAACAACTTGGGCTCAATTAGAGATTCATAAGAAACCCATTGGATTACTAAATGTTGATGGTTTTTACAATCTATTTTTGGCTTTTCTAGATTCAATTGTAGAGAAAGGATTGATGTCAGTCCAATCTCGTAATTTATTCATAATAGAGTCGGATATGAATTGCTTATTGAATCGACTAATAGCTTTTAACCCAATAATAGATCCTAATATAAGTCGTTTGGACTGATCTACGGGTGAAAGTAGTAAAAGAAAAAGAACAGATTAATTTTCCTTTTACTTATTTATCATGTATTTTTCTTTATATTTATCAATTTTTCTTTCGTTTGTAATTCAATAATTAATCTACTATATATATTTCTTTTTATATGTATTTATATTTATCTATTTTCTTATAAAATTTATTTATTTATATTTTACTTATATATATATATATATATATTTACCTATTTATTATTTATTTCTTACTATAATATAATCAAAATTTATTTATTTATTAATTTTTTTTTTTACTTTACACATGAGGCTGAGCTAAATCCCTCCTAAGTTCTATCTCATAAGCTTCTGGTGAAACTTCTGGATCGCCAACAATGTAGTGAGGGGACAAGTCTACAGGCTCTACCGAGGTTGCTAGTACTGCCTGTGCCTCATCTAAGGGTTGGTCATGGACTGGAGGAGAGATGTACCAATTCAGCGTCAGGAGAACTTTAAGTTTAGGTTGTCGTGGAATTTTTGCAATATCCAGCTCATCTTCAAAGTCTGCTTCATTTAGCTCCTGTAGATGATCTTCTAGAGCAATTCGCATTT
>CATIWJ010227026.1:0-13315 GCA_949640765.1 Croton laevigatus | reverse complement strand
TGAATGTTTCCCAATAGTTGTTTACTTACTTTATTTTGTCAACTTCATGCAGTCCATGCAACAAGGTGATCCAGCTTGGATTGGATATGTCTATGCTTTCTCAATTTTTGCTGGTGTGGTATGATATATATATTCTCTATTGATTCAGTATTAAGTTTACCTTCTGATTTGGCTTTTTATACATACATGATTGACGTTTTGACAACATGAAATTCTCTGTTTTCTATTCCTTTGTGTACTGATTAAACTTATCCACCCAACCTGCATATGCGATCAAGTTCAATTATTTCATTCCAAACTTGCCTATGGCATGATTTGAAATCTCCAAGTTGTGTTGGATTATTTCTCCAAGTTATGTTTCCTGCAAATAAAGAAAATATCTCTTTATTTATTATTTATTTGTATATCAAGGAGACACGCTAATGATTTCTGCTGGTTGGGTCATGGCTTAGTTGTAGCATATGTAGGAAGTACAAGTGCAACAACAACAAAACCTTAGTCCCAAACTAGTTGGGGCTGGCTGTATGGATCCTTTAACTGGTATTCACGAGAAAAATAATAAGTAAATAAATAAATAAATATGAAAACATAAATAACTAATAAAACCAAAACTAGGTAGGTTCTAAGACATGGATTCTATGCCTCCATTCTAGCGCATCACTAACTAAACCCTCATCTATGTCTAAAGTCTTGAGATCTCTTGCGAGAACTTCCCTCCAAGCAAAATTAGGTCTACCTCTACTGCTCTTAGTTCCCTCTACCACTAAAGTATCACATTTGTGCACCGCGGCGTGTGCATGCCTATACAAGACATGCCCATACCACCTATAAGTCGACCTTCTCTCACCTTATCACCAAATTCTGCTACATAGAATTTTTGTGTAATATGCTCATTCCTAATCTTGTTCAACCTAGTATGACCACACATCCATCTCAACATTCACATTTCTGCCAAGTGCTACTTCAAGAAAAGAGCTTGACTGACTATTGATTTTAATGATTATGTAAGTCAAGGGGGCTGATGATCCTTAAAGTATATAATGCAACTTGTTTCTGAAGTGTGGGTTTATGGATCCCAAGATTTGTTGATACTTAATGTCACTCAAAGTACTCCAATGCCATAATATCATGAAACAATGAAAAAGAAGAATTCTTAATTATTGTCACCGAAATGGGTTCAAATTGCTTGTATAATTATTGAAACTGATGAATATTTTCTTATGATGTTACTTACCTGATAAAATCTGCAGGAGAATCTTCTATTCTCAAACGACTAATGATTTTTATTCTTTCAATCTTTTTCAGGTATTTGGTGTGTTCTGTGAAGCTCAGTATTTCCAAAATGTCTTGCGTGTTGGTTTCAGGCTCAGATCAACTTTGGTAATACTATTGTCTTGTTGATTAACTATGTGTGCAGTTCCTATTTTGAATTTCATTCTAAAATACCAAAATGAATTATGAGAATCAGCATAAACTGAAATGAAATCTGCTGTTAAAGAAATGCTTATGAGAAAAGTGGATTAATTTTACCTCAGATCAATCCAAGAAAAATTCTTATGAACTTTATTATGTAATCCTAAAACATAGAGATGTCATGTGATCTCAAAAATCATGTCTATTTTGGTTGAAACACAGAATCAGCATTTTGGTTAAGGATCACAGTCAACTCAATCCTTTTTGGACATTATTATCTTGTTAGGATGAGAGAGATTGGGGAAGAAAGGTGGGGAGTCATAAGTGACATGCGGAAGATTATTTTAATGGATTGTTAAACCATTATACTGTTATAAACAAATTTTAAACTCAGATTTTATCTAGTTTGTTGAAAACGTTAAATATTCTGATTAATGATATATGTTCAATGTTTCTTTCATCTTATGTGCTTTTCAGATTGCTGCTGTATTTCGAAAATCTCTGAGGCTGACCCATGAGAGTCGACGAAAGTTTGCATCTGGGAAGATAACCAACTTGATGACTACTGATGCTGAAGCACTTCAGGCATGCTCTTTCATGATAATCTTCTGCTTACTGTTCTTGACTAATGAATAGAGACATAAATGTAGTTGCCTTCCACTTCAATTGGGTCATAAATTTTTTCATAGAATTAGTTTAATGAGGATATGCTGAAAACTTTTTCTCTGTGGTTTTTTGATACAAAGGTAGGGTAGATATCTAAGCTAAGCCTTGCATTAAATATGTAAATGAGCCAAGTTATGCTTCCTGTAATGTCAAAATTCTGCCTCTGTTTGTTCTTCTGTCTAACTGAAATTTCATCTTTTCTTTACGACTCACTCCTTGGTGAGGATTATGACTAATTTCTAATTTCCTTAAACAGCAAATATGCCAATCACTTCACACTTTGTGGTCAGCTCCATTTCGCATTATCATTGCAATGGTCCTGCTTTTTCAGCAGCTGGGTGTTGCATCACTTCTTGGTGCACTGATGCTAGTTCTTCTGTTTCCAATACAGGTACTTGAAATTTGTTCACTTATTTTATCTGATATGTGGTACTTAAGATTTCTTGTTGAAATGGTCAAGTCTCTGATGGTTCATTGCAGGCCGTCAACATATAATGTTGTGGAAAGTCAATGTTCGGAATCCACTTGATTATAGGAGTGTAGATTCTTCCCTATATAGGATTATGTAAACTAGTATAAAAGTTTCATCGTGAGAAATATATTCCTCTCTCAAATATGATTCACATTAAAAGCTTTTTAATAGGTATTTTCCTTCCTATAAACTGAATGTTACTTAAGGGAATGTTGGACTGAATCTTATAAAACTATAAAACAGCTTATAATGTTGCAAAATAAATAGATAAGTTACTTGTTACATATGTATGTATATTTCAAACTTTTGGTTCTGTATGTTCTTCTGACCTTTTGATTTGATTGAATGCTTCTGAATAGTCCCTTTCATCTGTTTTATTTTCCATATTTGGTTGTCTGTGTGCATTGTCATGTTTTGTAAAGAATGCAACTGCAGCAATCAGTTGTTTCGACTATATGAATCATTTGTTTCCATCCTGCTTTATTTATAACTGAGTCCACAATATTTAAGAAACAGTAGGGAAGAATCATGAGAGAGAAAAAAACAAAAAAGTAAAAAAGAAAAAGATCATACAAGCCTCCAAAATTGAAAAACTATTGAAAGTATCTTGTCTTTTTCCTTGTAACTCACTAACTGGCATATCAAATGTCAAGTGTCCACTTCAAGTTAATATGGCAGCTCATGTCAAGTTCATCCCATCAAGTAGTTTAGACTCCAGATGTAAATATGTAAATCATGGGGTTGCTCTTTTCTTTGTTTTATTTTTCATTTAATATTTTTTATTGCAATAGTTGTCTGGTGGCATGTGCATTTTATGAATTGCTTAGACTTTTGATTCTGTTACTTATTAGTTTGTTGATGCCCATATCTTTGTTTATTCTTTCTATTAACTGTGTGTAAAATTTGTATGTGCATGTCGACATTGGAGCAGACATTTGTTATAAGCGGAATGCAGAAATTTTCAAAGGAGGGGTTGCAGCACACAGACAAGAGAATTGGCCTTATGAATGAAATTTTGGCAGCAATGGACACTGTGAAGTATGGTTCATTCTAAGAGACATTTCCTATCTTTTTTCTTTTTTTTTTGCAACAGTATTGTCTGACATTTCTTATGTTTTAAAATGATTCAGATGTTATGCTTGGGAGGATAGTTTCCAGGCAAAAGTTCAACATGTACGGGATGATGAATTATCATGGTTCCGAAAGGAATTATTATTGGGGACGGTATGGCTTGAGCATATTTGATGAAATTCCATTTTTTTTTTTTCTGGCTTATGATTTGGAAACTCAAAATGGTTGATGTGCTCTTCAGTTTATTGGTTTTCAATTATTATTTTGGTAATCTTGTTACTTGATTTGGAACCGGGAATGTTTGTTTCTTAGAAACCTGCCCATTAATCTCAAAAGAAATGGAAGCAAGACGCTCAACTCTGCCTGTTTGTTCTTTGTTGCTCTCCCTAATTTGGGCTTACAATTCCCATGTCTAGAAAACTCAATTTGTATGTGTGGAAATTTGTTTATACCTGAAAGAATCAATCTGCATGACCTTCATAAATGCTTTTAACTTATGGGATAATATTAGAAAAGGCCCAGTTTTTAAGTCTGAAAGTGACTTGTAGCCTATTTGTATTTTTAGTTCTTAAAAGGGTCATATTCGTTTTGTTTATAAATTGTTCATAGTATGTTTAACCGTTTATTTATAATTAAAAAGTGACTATTTCGAGAATTGATTTTAAAAAATATGACCTTTTTTAAAAAGTGTGATAATATTTAGTGGGCTATTTATGTCAAAACCCCCTAACTTTTCTAGTTGAACATGGTAATTACATTGCTTGCTTATGAATTTTGATTTATTGATCTGCTACATGGATGCTTAGAGCTGTGATAGTAAGGTTTTGTTTGTTTTAGCTGATTAATATTAACTTATCTTGCTTCTATGCAGCTGAATTATTTTATACTAAACAGCCTTCCTGTGGCGGTGACTGTGGTTACATTTGCTATGTTCACTCTTCTTGGGGGAGATCTGACACCTGCTAGGGCATTTACATCGCTCTCCCTTTTCTCTGTGCTTCGCTCTCCTCTCTTTATGCTTCCTAATATAATTACTCAGGTTTTCTTTCTTGCTTCTTGCCATATCTTACATCTTTCTCACTGCTAAGATTTTGCATATAACATTAACTGCTAGCTGCTCAGACAATTTTCCTCTTCTACTTATTTTATCTACTGCTGCTTGTCTCCTAATTTTATCGTAATACTGATTTCAGTTGTTTTGATTAATTTAATGCCAAAATTGACAATAAAATCATACATTGAAATAGACAGGTCAGTAAAACTGAATTGAGTAGTCATAAACAAATTTAGCGAAAAAAATGATATAATCTTAATTCTTACCCGAATCAGAGGCTTATATATTTGAAGGCAAAATTCTAGGAATAAAAACATTTTTTTTTTCACAAGTATGCTTTAAGATACACAGTATATACATTGAAATGCTCAACACTTTCAGTTTTCTCAATGTCATGAAATTAATTTTGATAGTAATTTTGCATTTTCTGCGGTTCTTCTCATCCCAACTGCAGGAGTTTTTCAAAAATCATTGTAATAAATTTTCTTTTTTTGCCTGATTGATTGGATTAGTCCTTTCTCCTTTATGTTATTTGATTTTTAATGGCGCTATAATCTCACAGGCGGTAAACGCAAATGTGTCCTTAAAGCGTTTGGAAGAGCTGCTTCTAGCCGAAGAGAGAATCCTTCTACCTAATCCTCCTCTTGAGCAAGGACAACCAGCAGTCTCAATAAAAAATGGATACTTTTCTTGGGATTCAAAGGTTCTATTTATCAGCTTTTTTTGCTATAGGCAACATGTGCACTTGTAGTTTTGCGTGCTTATGATCACTTTTTAATAGATCAGTCTTCTATGTTTTGGTCAACTTTGGATTGATAAAAACATGGCTATTTCATTTTGTTTAAACTGTATCCTCTAAACACCAAACACCCCCACCCACCCACCCCCACACACACATATACACACACACACACTGATTTTAAATATATAGTAGCCTTCATAATAAGGGAAGTGCCGACCTAGCTTAGAAAACTTTTTATGTGCATGCTGTTGTATGTTTACAACTCATAACATGAAAATGAACATTTCATTTCAGTAGTAAGTATTATCTACATTTGTTGAGGTACTTACTCTCATGGACAAAGGTTCAAGCACATATAACTATAATGATGCATTACGTATCACTATTTTGCCAATGATCTTTCAATTTCAGCACTGCAACTGTAGCTGTCTTACAATGTGCACGAACTGAAGGAAATGCTTCTAATTATTAACAGTTAAATTTTTATTTTAGGCGGAGAATCCCACATTATCAAACATCAATTTGGATATACCTATCGGGAGCCTAGTTGCCATTGTTGGTAGCACGGGAGAGGGGAAGACCTCTCTTATTTCAGCAATGCTTGGGGAGCTGCCTGCAGTATCAGATTCGAGTGCTGTTATTAGGGGATCTGTAGCTTATGTTCCTCAAATTTCATGGATTTTTAATGCAACTGTAAGATAAAACATGCTGATACTTTAGATGTTTTTCTATATCATATTACCATCAAATTCGATGCATTTCAAAGTTATAACTATGATATAACAATATTATTTTTCACATTTCCATAATCTTAATTTTTTTATTCACATGTACTTTTGGTCCTCAGTTTATATATATATATATACTTGCATGTTAGTTTAATGGTTTCTGTGGATAACTATAAATCTTATATTGTATCTCACGTTATGTGGTGAAGGTACTGGGTTGTGCTTGAATTAATTGTAGTTGAGTCGTTATTCATTTGAGTACAACAACATGCTGATTCCATGAGTCTATTTTTGCAGGTTCGGGACAACATATTATTTGGATCTGCTTTTGATTCATCAAGATATGATAAAGCAGTGGATGTAACTTCATTGCGGCATGACCTTGACTTACTGCCTGTGAGTTGTTTAACAAGTTACTATACTGCTAGTCCTTAAAAATATGAGAGGTCCAAATCTTTGGACAGTTTTCACTTGTGAGTTTTTCATTTCCAGGGTGGTGATCTCACTGAGATTGGTGAAAGAGGGGTGAATATTAGTGGGGGGCAAAAACAGAGAGTTTCCATGGCTAGGGCTGTTTATTCCAATGCAGATGTATACATTTTTGATGATCCTCTAAGCGCACTTGATGCTAATGTAGCTCGACAAGTAAGAATATTGATTCATTATTATGCTTAAACACAACTTCTTTTTGTTGCTGCATAGACTGGTCTAGCCCGGTGTTGATTATTGCAATCACATGGCATCTCAGCGTCCATTAATGCTGGGCTGGAATTTCTTTTTATGGTTGTGAGTCTCAAATTATTTATAGGGCCAAAACATGCGACAGGTTTTAATGCCGCATGATATATGAAATAAATGGACTTAACATTAGTTCTTGCAAACTTAATAAGGCTGTTAAATGGAAGGCTTATTCTCACCTGTGCCCTGCTAAAATATGGCTGCATTACATTGTCGGATGTACAAATTTATAAGAAATAGAAACAAATAAGAGGGTGGAAGAAAGGGGACGAGGGATGGCAAGTGCAAATGGGTGGTTCTTTTTGCCCTTTCTCTATATTTGTCTGTGCTTGGGATTTTTTTCTATTTTAATTTCTCTATCTAATAACCAGCAGCTGCTATTTGTGCCCCTTTCAGGAAGGTCAAGTTCCACCTTTACTACAATTATTTAACTACTTGCAGAGTGTTTTTTTTGTGTGTTGGTTTTTTTTTTTTTTTTTTGGGTGGGGGGGTTGTGAAGCAGCTTTCTTGTGGCACTATTGGATTTAAGTGATATTTTTTATATAAAAAAAAATTCTCTGTGCTGTAATCTAGAGCTAATCAGTTTTTGAAGTTGCTATTTCCGTAATTGTTAATACTGTCGATCGATCCGTTATTCAGTTATGACTTGAAATCATAATTTAATTTTTATCTGAAGTGTGGGCACATGTGCATTCTTAAAATATGGAAGTTTTTAATGGTCCTTGTTTCTAGAAAATCCACAGGAATGCACCCCATGACATTGTTTTTGACAGCACAACAGTGATTGGTACCATTATTTAATTCCTTATTGCAAAATGAAAATATCAAATCTGAAACCTAGTAAATGACAATTTTTCACCTTACATAAGTTGAATTTATTTATTTCCTCCTTTCATCCTTTTGTGTATTCGACTCATTCTAGTTCATGATGTTAGATGTTACTGACTATATTGACCTCCTATTATCTTTAGGTTTTTGAAAAATGCATCAAGGGAGAACTAAGCAGGAAAACAAGAGTGCTTGTAACAAACCAGCTTCATTTTCTTTCACAAGTTGATAGAATTATCCTCGTACATGAGGGTATGGTGAAAGAGCAGGGAACATTTGAGGAGCTATCAAATAATGGCATGTTGTTCCAAAAGTTAATGGAAAATGCAGGAAAAATGGAGGAGTATGTTGAAGAGAAGGAAAATGGTGAAACTGATGAGCATAAAGCCTCTTCAGTGCCCGCTGCTAATTGGCTAGTGAATGATCCCACTAAAGATACAAGTGAGACAAAAAAACAAAAAGTAGGCAAGTCTGTTCTTATCAAGCAAGAAGAACGGGAAACAGGGGTTGTCAGTTGGAATGTTTTAATGAGGTAATGAAATGGTGATGGTAACACGTCAATTATTCATATCAGTGATGTTTGATGATTGTGAAAATGTGATTATTGTTTTGCCGCCTTTGTTTTATTCTTCAATCATCCTTTCTTTAATATTCTCTCTTGTCAGATGTCTAAATTGATAGCAAGATAAGAACAGTGAGGCTTCTTTAACCAATGGCTGTTTTATTGATCCTTGTGTGTTGTGCGGTTACAATTATCTGTAATTTGAGTTTATAAGTTCTAAGAGTAAAGCCACATTCTCTTTGTAGGTACAAGAGTGCATTAGGAGGTGCATGGGCGGTAATGGTACTCTTTATGTGCTACATCCTAACAGAAGTTTTAAGAGTTTCAAGCAGTACTTGGTTGAGTAATTGGACAGATCAATCGGCTACTAAAAGCCATGGTCCTATGTACTACAATCTCATCTATGCCATTCTATCATTTGGTCAGGTATTAATCAATCAGATAATACATGATCTAGTGTTCTACTGTGAATTTTTATACTCAGTGGCGTTGTAATTTTCCATTGTAGTATATTCTTGCAATAACCATTCTAGTAAGTTTACCTATTTCTTTCATTGACACATAATGCTTTATAAAGAAGTGGAAGGATCTTTACACCATTTCACCTTACTGACTCTTCATGGGTTTTCTCATTTCTAGGTTATGGTGACATTATTAAATTCATATTGGCTGATCATTTCAAGTCTTTTTGCTGCCAGAAGGTTGCATGATGCTATGCTTAATTCTATTTTGAGAGCCCCCATGGTCTTCTTTCACACAAATCCGCTTGGGCGTATTATTAATAGGTTTGCGAAGGATCTTGGTGATGTAGATCAGAATGTTGCCCAATTTGTGGTTATGTTTCTGGGTCAGGTGTCACGACTCCTTTCTACATTTGTCCTTATTGGCATTGTGAGCACCATGTCTTTGTGGGCCATAATGCCGCTTTTGGTTCTGTTTTATGGAGCCTACCTATATTATCAGGTATTGAAACTTATCTGCATTGTGGTTGTTTTTATCCAAGATTCGTTAGTAGCATTCTTCTGTCCAAGTTAACTCCTTTTCTTTTATTGTTTGTAATAAGCGCCTACCTTAATGGAGGTTGTGAAAATCTGTATGCAGTGTAGCATATCATTAGTAAGATTATTTTTCCTTTAGGATCTTGAAATAGATTCATGTTGATCTGATAGTTTGATAATATAGTAATTGGATGTAATTATGCAGTTGTTTCCAAGAAATGTTCTTGTCTATATGCTGATCATAAATAATAGATAACTGTACAATATCATATTCTTCATTAGATTTTTGTGTGTGGCGGTAGCCTTATTCCAGCAACCTAGATATAATAGATTGCCTTGGGAATTAGAAGTCACTTTGACAATCATTGCTTTTATGCTCAGTTCCTTCTTGCTGTTTACAGCACGCTATCAAGCCATTTTAACGGTTGGTCTGTGCAAGTTATCTAATATTTCATCATAATATCTTTTTTCATTGATCTGGGAAGTCATAAAGGCTATCTATATTTGGTGATTTGACATCTACTCTTTGTATATTAGTTTGTTTGAAATCAAACCATAACATAATAAGTGCTTGGAGTGGTAAAGTTTATGCATGTCACTTCAACAGTGCTTTATTTTTCTGAAATATGCTTCTACAGTTCTTTTACTTGTGCTTATTTGGGATTGAACTGTTGCAGACCCTTTTAGTGGTTAGCTATTTTCCCCCTTTGTTTTGAGACTGCAATTGCATATAACAAAATTTACTTTGTTTTATAGAGCACAGCACGTGAAGTAAAGCGCATGGATTCTGTAAGTAGATCACCTGTGTATGCACAATTTGGAGAAGCTCTCAATGGTCTGTCTACTATTCGTGCATACAAAGCTTATGATCGGATGGCTGAAATCAATGGTAGATCTGTGGACAACAATATCAGATTCACCCTTGTCAACATGAGCGGGAATCGCTGGCTTGCAATCCGTTTGGAAACTGTGGGTGGTCTTATGATATGGCTTACAGCAACCTTTGCGGTGATGCAGAATGGAAGGGCAGAAAACCAACAGGCATTTGCATCAACAATGGGTCTGCTTCTCAGTTATGCTTTAAATATTACGAGTTTACTAACTGATGTACTCAGACTTGCCAGTTTGGCTGAGAATAGTTTAAATTCCGTGGAGCGGGTTGGCACATACATAGAGTTGCCATCAGAGGCTCCTCCTGTTATTGAGGGTAACCGCCCGCCTCCTGCCTGGCCTTCATCAGGATCAATCAAGTTTGAGGATGTTGTCTTGCGTTATAGGCCTGAACTTCCACCAGTCCTACATGGACTGACTTTTACAGTTTCTCCAAGTGATAAGGTTGGGGTAGTTGGAAGGACTGGTGCGGGCAAATCGAGCATGCTCAATGCTTTATTTCGACTTGTGGAACTGGAAAGGGGAAGAATCTTGATTGATGGCTGTGATATTGCAAAGTTTGGGCTGATGGATCTACGGAAAGTGCTTGGTATCATACCACAATCACCAGTTCTTTTTTCAGGTGTGTGCTATCTACATTATTGGTCTTACTCATGATAATAAATGGTAATTGACTAGTGTTTTTCTCCCTAGGAACTGTAAGGTTTAATCTTGATCCTTTCAATGAACATAATGATGCTGATCTTTGGGAGGCGTTAGAGAGGGCACACTTAAAGGATGTCATCCGAAGAAATTCATTGGGTCTGAACGCTGAGGTACACGCTATTCTGTTTTAGATTTCTGGTTTTGGAGAAAGTGATTCTCTATCATAACAAGTCCTTGCAAGTGTTAATATATCATCATGAGGCTTAGCCATTTACGGGGAGGGACTTCCCTTGTTAAATCAGAGCAGCTCAAATGTTGCTAGTGTTTTCTTCATAGAATTCTGTAGCGCATAAATGACTTGAAAATAGTTTGAGAACCTTCTCTTAACTCCCCCTCTCTTCCCCAGTTCTCTCGACCCAGAATTCTTATTTGGGTTGGGGTCAATGAGTGTTTTCTTCAGAATTTAGCAGAATTGAGATAACAGTGAGCTCAAAGATCCCAGTTCTAGATAAACTTCTGGTAGCAAAATCATGCTCATTCTGCTGCTATCTGCAACTTTAGACCTCCTCCTCTATTCTATGGTACCATTTTATATATGATATGGTAATTATGTCTCTGGAAATTTATGGTCATTCCTTAATCGATCACATATCATCTTGATCTATGGTAACTCTTCTGTTCTGAAATTGTTAATCTTTTATTTGACTTTGAACTATAATCTTGTTATTTGTCCAGGTTTCTGAAGCTGGAGAGAATTTCAGTGTCGGACAGAGACAGCTACTAAGTCTTGCTCGAGCATTATTGCGGAGATCAAAGATACTTGTTCTTGATGAAGCTACTGCTGCTGTTGACGTAAGAACTGATGCTCTTATTCAGAAAACAATTCGTGAAGAATTCAGATCCTGTACAATGCTAATCATTGCTCACCGACTTAATACCATCATTGATTGTGATCGCATCCTTCTACTTGATTCTGGCAAGGTAAGTTTAAATTTAGTAGTTTTATTTCATTCATTTTTTCCAGATAGTATCATGGAATGCTACATTCTTCCATATTTCTAGTCAATGGAGGTCAAACTTAATTTCTGGAAACGACTATTGCAAATTCAATAAGATTTTTTTTAAACTAGTTGAAAATTTTAGCACCACTACTTTACCAGCTTTGCAGACTGCTGCTTGATGTAACTGCCAAACGATCATATAACTAACAGCTGCTGCAGTGTGAAAAGGCACTGATATGGCACTCTGAAATGGAGATTTGAATTGAGACTCAGAATAAGATTTAGATTAATTTTAAAGCTTAAAATAATAGATATACATTGTGGATAGATCTTCCTAATAATTTTATCAAAACTACTTATAATTTAATTGCAAATCATTTTGTTATATAAAATTTTAGTTTCAAATTGTATGCTCAATACAAAATGTAAGAGAACTTGATGGCTTACTGTATACTATTTAGTTTCCAAGTGCAAATATCAAACTATCAAATTAAAATTGAAAAGGACAAAATAACTGAAGGCTATTATAAGTCATTAAATTTTCTTATCCAAATCCACGTTCATTCCATTTTTTTCCAAAAGCCTTTCATATCGTCATCATCAACATAGTTTTTACTAAATACAAACTTCAACTCTCTAAAAAATTTGTGATTATTCTCCGGCATGCACAGATAGATTAGTGGGGAATTTTATATACGAAATGATTGCTACGGTTTGTTTATTCTTTGAATTTCTCAAAATCCTTCTTCAGGTTTTGGAATATGATGCACCTGAGGAACTATTATCAAATGAAAATAGTTCTTTCTCAAAGATGGTTCAAAGTACCGGAGCTGCAAATGCTCAATACTTGTGTGGTTTAGTACTTGGAGGGGAAGGAGAGGGCAGGCTTGGAAGACAAGGGAGCAAACAGTTAGATGGGCAGAGGAAATGGCTGGCCTCTTCTCGCTGGACTGCCGCTGCGCAGTTTGCCCTTGCTGTTAGCCTGACCTCATCGCATAATGACCTCCAGCGATTGGAAGTCGAGGATGAGAACTGTATCCTCAAGAAAACAAAGGAGGCAGTTATAACTTTGCAGGGACTTTTAGAAGGAAGGCATGACAAAGCAATAGAAGAATCACTAAATGAATATCAGATTTCCAGAGATGGCTGGTGGTCAGCTCTTTATAAGATGGTTGAAGGTAAAACTGAATTATTTCTTGTTGCCTTACATGGGTCATGCATAACCTTTCAACAGTTACGTTGCTTTTCTATTTCTTTGCATTTTATGATATACATTATTGTTTTTTTTTCAATAAATGCGTCCTTTGTTTAATATCAACTTTATATGAGTAACTTTTACCCTTGTCAATTACGTTAAATTAGATATTACAGTTTAATCAGTTGCATAATTCTTTAAAGTGGCAGCTTGTGCTGCAGTTGCAAATGCTTACTAGAATAAGCTATTTAGCATGGTTCTTTCTTCCATTATGTTCTGTAATTTACTCAATAATCTTCTATTCAGGTCTT
>CATIWJ010227024.1:0-11171 GCA_949640765.1 Croton laevigatus | reverse complement strand
TAACATTTTCTGATGAGGGGAACATTGCAAATTGGACACTGAGTTGCATCAGTCACCACAGAGCTCAATCATATGGCTCACCACAAAACCAATAAATTAACCAATGATAAAGGGCCCATAAATATTAATTGATGTTTTCCGGACAACAACATAAATGCAGAGAAGCAGGATTTGTAAGTTTCTATCTAAAAGTGACCTGTAATTTGCTTGATACCATAGACAAATACCTGTTTATTGTGTATTGTATTACGATTTATGGTTAGGATGTCTTATGGGGACAACTAATGCATACCTTAAAATATTATATTTTTTCTTTTACACAAAATAAACTGATTTTTGTATGGTTTTAGTTTTACATGTGAAGTGAGTCAATATCACGAACCCACAAAAGATGACAATACTAATGAATAAAGACAATAAAGAGTTGGTCTCTTTCCATATCTCACATGATTTATTTTTGGCTTGAGCAACTCCATTAGCACTATGTCAATTTACTTAGGACCCGCCATCATCCAAATCAGTTTAAA
This sequence comes from Croton laevigatus, assembly GCA_949640765.1. Classification (NCBI taxonomy): domain Eukaryota; kingdom Viridiplantae; phylum Streptophyta; class Magnoliopsida; order Malpighiales; family Euphorbiaceae; genus Croton; species Croton laevigatus. The sequence goes on along the minus strand of CATIWJ010227024.1, from coordinate 10,644 downwards.
CCATATTACCACAATGCATAAACCAAATTGAAATCAATATGGAATGTAAAAATACTATTCGCCATGGATTTAGATGCAAAAAATTTGACCTCAACTCATTAAATATGGCCTATAAATTTTTTCAAAAAAAAAAAATCAAAATTTACTTCTAATTGTTAAATCAATATCTATTAGCTTTTTCCTTTTTACCACTTGGTGTCCAGACAGTATTTGAAATCATTCAATTGGCTTAAACTAATTCGGATCGAAGCATAAATAGAATTATTAAGGTCAGCACTTTTGGCTCTTAGGTTTACTGCATTCCCACAATCAGGCTTTTTTCCTACAGGAATGATGAAAATAAAAAGTCTAACCCAAAACCTTACGAGTTATTATCATAAGTGAGTCTACCTATTTCTAGGTTACGCTCGACCCCCAAACTTTCATCCGTTCTAAAGTTGATACACAACAAAATATCATAAAGGCCAAGGGGTATTAAATTACACGATATATATATATATTAATTAAAGGGGGGAAAATTTTTGAAAAAGGGCAAATGGTGAATAACTGACGTTAAGAGGGCTGGTTGTTACCAATTCCGGACAACTGAAATCCATTGTCTCTTTCTTTCTCTCTCACCATTCATTTCTCAGTAAGTTTATATTTAAATTCAATTTTAGAAAACGTAAGAATCCCTACTTTCATGCTTCTGCTCTCTTCTCTTATCCCTTCCTTCCTTCCTTCCTTTCCACTGAAAAATTCATCCTTTTTTCATTTTCAATTCCCATTTTCTTCTCTCTTGTCCTTTGTTCTGTTTTTTGATTTTGGAGCCCTTCTTTCTTTCTTTCTTTCCTTTTAGTTAGAGAAAGAAGAAATGGCGTCTAATATAGGGATGATGGATAGTGCTTATTTCGTTGGAAGGAATGAGATTTTGACGTGGATCAACAATAGGCTTCAGCTCAATCTCACTCGCATTGAAGAGGTATTACATTCCCCCCTTTTTATATATTTTCCATTAATTTCATTTTAATGTTTTTATGTTTTGTAATTGGTCTTATTAACTGTTGAATTTCGTATCATCTTCTTGTTTAAGTGGATGTATGTTAGCCTGTTGCGTAGGTTCTGGAATTGGAATTGTTATGTACTTGCATTTGAGTGTTCTTTAAACATGAATTTTCAAGCAATCATATGTAATTCACTTCAAAATTGGGGTTTATTTTATTCTCTTTTCAGAAAAGGGGGCTTTTGAGTTATATATGTGTATACTCAAATGATGTTCAGTTTTGGACATGCATTAGAGTTGTTTGTTCACAAATATGTTTTAACAAACAACCATGTATGGTTTACTTCAACATGAGATCCTTTCTTTCTGTGAGCTTGGATTTTTCAATTCCAAAGGATTAAATAGGTGTTGCAATATGTTGAATATAAACTTTATTTTTATCATGTCTGTTTTTTTCCCATTGTAGAAGTAATTACTGTTTGTTTTAGTTTCCTTTTGATAGCTTCATTAAAATTATTATGTCCGCTTTCTTATTCTTCAAACATAAAGATAAAAGAGATGATAAATGAGTTTTTGTGTCTGAATGCCAAATTACTGTGACAGTGCATTTTTCATGGCTCAGATGAGTTAGTTATTAGCAACATATGAGTTTTCCTCATGCTAAGCTGTATATTATCATAGGAAATGTGGTATTAGATCATTTTTGCTTCAGAAAAATCTGAATAAATGTTCATTTTAGTATAAGACATAAATTGCAATTTTCTTAACTTATTCAGCCTTTTGGTGAAATTCCCCAGTCTTTTGATGATGAAATGAACACTTTCTGATTATATTTTCTTTCTTATGGTCCAAAAAGGCTTGCATTTTGCTCCATGCCATTCAGGTTTAATCAGACTTATGTTGATGCGGTGGTTTCATCTTGATACCCTGCAAGTGTTAGTGGATGCAAGTGATTCGAAACTTTTGTGCTCATTTTGCTAGATCTACTAATCACTTGTTGGTTCCTTTTATGAATTGTGGGTTGGATTTGTGCTCAAAACTTCTGCCATCCTCATCTTGCATTTCATTTTAGGGAAGGACAAGTTGATGATACCTTGATTTGTAAAGATTGAATTTCTACCAAATTGTTTTATTTTTTATTATGTTTACAGAATTATTTTAAATTGGGACAATTTGAAACAGCAAAATCCACGTCTGTTATAACATTTAGCTTTGTAGGTAGTTTGAATTTTAGGAGGGGTTAGTCTCCCTTCAGTTGATATGCTGATCTTCACCTTACTAGTCTGAAATTAAGACGGAGTTGAGTTGAGCTCTAGTTATTCTCATCTGTTGAATTGTATGTTTTCAGATAACTGAAGGCTAGTGTTGTAACTCTAGGCTTTATCCCTGAAAAAGAAATATCATGCCTTGTAGTTTTAGCATATATATATATATTTTTTTTTTCGGAGTATTGATATCTTAATTGATGAATCGCTTGGCTGCTGCTGGCTAGGCTGCATCTGGTGCTGTTCAATGTCAGATGGTGGACATGACTCATCCAGGATTTGTTCCTATGCACAAGGTGACAATATATTGCCACTTCTTTGTTACTGCCCTCCACCTTGGTATATTTTTTGTCAATTAATTGCACATACAGAATAGCATCCCCTTGATTTCATTCCGGTATTTGTAGGTAAATTTTGATGCAAAGACAGAGTATGATATGATCCAAAATTACAAGGTTTTGCAGGATGTATTCAACAAGTTGAAAATTGAAAAGGTATTTTCTTTCAAGTTTTTGCTGCATTTGTTCTGCACAATTTCCTGCATAAATTTATCAATTCCAATTTTATTTTTCATCCAAAGCCTTGGACTCATATGTGAATGTAATCCAGCAGTTTACAGCAGGTCAAAGTTGACAGCGTAATTTCACTCCTTAGACATGGTTTACTTTTTCTTTGCACAATCCCCTGGTTTTGGTAGGGCTAAACTTTCTAGCCTGGTCTTTAATCTGGGCCACTGAATCCTTGGAGGATTAAAAATTTAGCGGGCACGATTGCACCCAGCCTGTGCAATTGGGTCTCGAAGGGAAGATTTAAATATGATATTCTTGTTGCTTCAACCTGAAAATATCTAATTTTAGAATTCAAAAGAGTAACTCAACTGGTTGGCACTCTGCACAATTGTAAAAACATTCCTAGTTTCCTTTGATGTTATACTAAATGCTAATGTAGTACTTAACACATGTGCAGGTCCTTGTGAAATATCAGTAAGATTGAGCAAAAGATTGAGATAATTGTGTCTGTATGAAAAATGAATTATTCCTCTGTTTTTCAAAGTATCAGTTTGTTTGTTTTGGAAAAATGATAAGCAGGTTTGTTTTTCATATCAGGGCGAACATTCTATTTGTCTGACATTCCTTTTCTTCTGGTTTATGCGGCAGCACATTGAAGTTAACAGGCTTGTTAAAGGCAGACCATTGGACAACTTGGAGTTCTTACAATGGTTGAAACGATACTGCGATTCCATCAATGGTGGCATCATGAATGAGTGTGTTACTTTCTCTTTATTGACCTTTCACAGTGTTTTTTTTACTCTCAATACCCTAGCTGTTTTCTGTAATATAACTTATGTTTCTCATAGGAATTACAACCCTGTGGAACGACGAATGAAGGGCGGGAAGGACCGTAGTTCCAAGGGTTGTTCTAAGACCTCAAAATCACTGCAGTCAAACATTATGCAAAATTCTGGTGACACAGTTGGCCTAAGTAAAACATCTGGTTAGTATGTAATGTGAAACCCATGCTATTTCTTTTGCCTACATGCCCCATGATCGCCCTTTGGTTGTGTTGCTTATTTTTTATGCTCATTGTCACAAGGTCCAAAGCCTGGAAAGGGATCTGCTGTGGCAGGTGGAGCTAATTTGGAGGTTGAAGCCTTGTCAAAGGAGGTATCTGACATTATTCTGTTTTCTTGTTTGAATCTTAATAACATGGCGAGTTTTCATTCACATAATTAGCTTCTCTATGGAGGAGGCAGCAGCGTTTATAATTCTTTCTTAATATTTGAGGGTCATGCATCGAAGCAGAAAATTATGTTGCGTCTTTTATTTTCTTAGAATTTCTGCCTGCTGATTGCACCTGCTATTTCATGCTGCAAGTGATAAATTAATTGCGTGCACGCAGATTACTGACCTGAAAATTTCAGTAGACCATTTGGAAAAGGAGAGAGACTTTTACTTTGCAAAGCTCCGAGACATTGAAATACTTTGCCAAACTCCTGAATTAGAGGATTTCCCAGTATGTTTTGTACAGACAAATGTCATATTCATTCAGATACATGCAGTGACAGAATTCGTAATATTAACAGCATTTTTGTTGTATTTATGCCTCTGCAGATGGCAGTTGCAATTAAGAAGATATTGTACGCCGCAGATGCCAAGGAATCTCCACTTGAAGAAGCTCAAGAATATTTGAGTCAGGCTCTGAATAATGATGCAGCTGAGGATGATGCAGACGCTTGAATTTTGGTTGGGGAGGGCCTTTTTAACAAGCTTGTGGCTCCTGGGTTGATCACCTTTTAATTTTCCCTGCCCTATTGAATTTTGAACACTGTTAACAAAAATAAATGCAGACTTCTTCCTATTTCTTGCTCTAGTTTGGATATTTGTTAACCTGGTTTGATCCAGTTACTGGTCATGAATCATCATTCTTAAGACCATGATGTAAATTTGGATGTTTTTGTTCTTTGATATCAATGGATGCAAGCCAAAAAGCATATTACAAACAGGTCTGTGATATATTAAGATAACAAAGTGCTTTACACTTCAAAAAGAAAAGGAACCTGATAATTACACATTACTTTAAATTACATGAGAAGTAGAGGAAGTGGAGTCGTTCCCAAAATGTGGCCGGTCAGGCTTAGTAGTATCTATCATCATCAAAGATTGTGTTTGGTCAGGCTTAGTAGTATGTATTATCATCAAAGATTGTGTTCGCATAACGATTGCTGCTCTTGGACTTATCAGCCTGCCAAAAACCAACAAAGACAAGCAATTAACCATCTTTGCGAGCCATCTACGATCGTTAACAAGCAATATTGCTTTGCTTACCCTGTGAATGAGTTTTTCGAATGCTTCAGTTCCGTTCTCTTCGATGTATCTTTCTGCAGCAGTGAGAACATCATCTGGCTGGCTGAATAAATCCTTCTTCCTTGGGACATACCAGATATTGACAGTTTGTCTTGGGTTAACAAAGACGGGTCTCACAAAGTGCTCATAAACATAAGCAGCACCGCTGAAGTATGGGATCACCAACCAGCAGGTCACAAGCAACTTTGCATAAGACCAAATTGGTATCCTGCCAGTACATAAACATACATAATATCTCAGAAAATAAGTACCAAACCAAAACCTATCATTCAATACTGACTGGTAAGAATTAATAAATCTGTTTAAATGATTCTGTGAATGGAGGAGAGTAGAAAGGATTATCATACTAGATTCTTGAAAGATAACCACAAAGATGTGAGTGAAAATACATATCTATTTGAAGTTTAAATCTTTGATTTAAAGTAGAACGAGGGAGAAATTGAAGTTATCATTAGGTAGATAACAGTTCAAAATTGCACCCAAAAGCACAGATTTAAGAAGCAAATGTTAAATCAAAAGCTTACCATTCAATAACTCTAGCAAAAGTAAGCTCAAAGAGAGTGATCATAGAATAAAGGACCCAATAAGTAAGCCATTGCTGATCATCAATGGGAGATTTGGTTTCAATAGCCCTAATTGAGGCATATCTGCACAAAAACACAAAACAAAACCCAACTTCAATAACTATCACAAAGATTTATAATCAGTCACATCATATCTTACAATAAATCAAAGTCAAAACTAAACAACAAAAACAAAATCTACTTACAGAGGATAAACAAGACTAACCACAGGCCTGCAAGTTAAACAAACTAATCAAATCAGAAACAAATAAATGAAAAATCCAAAATTTCCCCCACTTCTAACTCGCAAAATCATAGAAATAGAGTACAATAAGCTTGAGAGAAAACATCAAGTAGCAATAGAATAGAAGTCGAATTTTTTAAACAATGTATTGGCAAAGATCCAAGCTTTTAGCAGAATAACACTCAAGAAAAGGATGAAAGCAAGAGAGAGAAACGAACCCAGCAAGAACATCAAAGTTCTTAAGCAGCACCTTCAAGAAGCTTCCAGCTCCAGATCCCATTGCCGTCTAACTCTTCTATTTTGTTGTTCAGGTTGTGATAATCGATTAGGGATTTTAACTTCTTTCTAGTTCAGATTCTGGTTTATCAAATGAAAACTCAACTGTGTTAAAAGCAGACACTGAAGGCTGTGATTACAGAATTATCGAAAGTTAAAAAAGAGAAAAGCAGATGCTGCGAAAGGCCAGTAGTAACCTGGCTTTTATCCGGTGCATCGCGGTATTTATAAGTATGTCTCTCAATCCAATTAAATTCTATAGCCAGATTTCGTTTGCCAGAAGATTAATCATTTTCAGCCATTGATCAATTGTAAAAGTCCTTATTGGGTGGAAGGAGGGAATTTGGTACAACTAACGGCGTAAAACTTCCATAACAGAGACTCTTTCTCTCTCACGTGGGAAAATTACAGGATTGACATGCTCTGGTAAGTTCTAAATAATGGAGAAAAATTTCACAAAAAAAAAAAAAAAGGAAAAAATGTTCTAATGGAGAAAAGAACAAATTTGAATAAGAAATTAATCTTTTTAACAGTAAGTTTCTTAATTAGTTATTGATCTAATTTTAGTGGTTAGTTATTTATATATTATGTCATTTCTCAAATAATGTTTTTTCAGTTAATAATAATGTGGGGGCCTCTTACACAAAAAAATTTAAATTTGGGAAAAATTATCAATAATTAACAAGTTTGAGGGACAACATGAGAATTCAACTATTAAAATATATTTAAAAAATTGCCAAAGGGACCTTCTCTGCGTAAAGTATAAAAAGTCAGGGGCTTTTACGTTCAAAAATCAAGTTTCAGGACAAAATTGCGATTAAAATTACTGTTCAGAGTGGTAAAAATACCCCAATCTTTAAAGCTATTTTAACCTCTCAAAATTACCAACTACAAATAGAAACGAGTCAGATTCCAACCTCTGACGACTTCAAAAATTTAAAATTATGAAATCCAATGAAATTAATTGAAAAGTTTTGACTAGTACTAAGTACTAACAAACTTGAACCACCATCACCAACCTCCAACCATAGCTAAAATTCGCAATCAAATTGCAGACACCACCCCACATCTATTATTAACATTATTATTATTATTATTATCTACCATGCTAAAATATACAACCTGACAAAAAGGTAATCCTGAATTAAGGCCTACCTAATAGATACAAAGCTATTGAACTTCTTTCCTAGCTGTTAGTTGCTCCCCAAGCAGTTGAGCCGGCCATGAATCTGCTGGGGTAGGATACCTTGCATGTGGTTTACTCACATTTGATCCACTCCCTGGGTATGTCTGGAAATCAGGATGGAAAGGAACCACAAAAACAGCTGATGCTTGCTGCAGTGAACCTTCTGCAGTAGGCAACCTTATCGAGTCTCCCGGAAAATGTGATGCCAATTCAGGCTGCTGAAACTCCGGAGGCAGTGTGTTTAGATCAGGTTTTGATTGACCCACCCTTGATTGCAGCTCACTCTGCAGTCCTTCAATTTGTGTTTCTAGGACTGAGTTTTCCTCTTTCAGCTCATTCTTCTCATTATTTACCTGGTCAACATTTCCCACAACTTCTGTGTTACAAGTATTATTTAATGTGCAATATGAAATTTAGAATCTTTCTTCACAGTTCCCATACACATGACCCATTCACTTTCAGTACAAATTATAGAAGATCTTTAGAAAAGATTGCGGAAAGGAACCTTACATAGTGAGATTCAGATAAAAGAGATGCATTCTCCTTTTTTAGGCTCTCAATCTGTCCAACCAAATCCTTCAGCAATCTAGCAGTTTCAGATAAAACAGAGGCCTTTCCATTATTTGGCTGAGTCAGTTCTGTGAAAGAAGTCCTCAAGTGAGAAACAATGCACTCTTAAACATCACATAGGCTACTGTATCAAGCTAAAAGACTACAGACCTAACAATATCTACAATAAGGAAGGTGGAAAAAAAAAATACATAGTAGAGACTTGAAGTTACCAAGAGCATCGGCTAGCTCCAGGAACAGCTCATTCAAATACTCACGCTTCATTCTTTCCCTCTCGGCTTTGTGAATTCTTTTTGGAACTTTACCTTTAGTTTTGACAGGATTACATCTGCATCATAAACAAATCTATGTCAAACAATAAAACTATACAGTTCATTGAAATTCACATAACCTTTTTCTACAGCTCAATTCACAGAATATAAGTGGCTTAATGTTACATAATATAATAACATGATTCCCAAGGTAAGGCACTAGAAGGCAATAAGCATTTCAAATTGGGTCCTTATTCCAAATCACATTTGCGAACTTAAGGTCCTTATTCCAAACAAGATTGACACGTCAAACTTGGGTTGTTTTAGCCTGAACCCACCAAATTAGGATCCTGGGAGAAATGTGAATCTTGGAAGCAGATGAACCATTTAGTTTTCCTACACGAAGGCAGTGTTTGATAACTGTAATGCATGTATTCAAGTAATGTAATCACTATTACATCAGCACATTAAAATGGAGAAAATGACCATCATAGATCTAACTTATCAACCAATTTCAATTCCATGCATTCGGGTAGAGCTCACAAAAGGTCATGTGTTAACCAATTCAAACAAAGTGCAGCCAAAACACAACTGAAATTTCAGATTCTCTGTCAGTTACCTGTTTTCAGCATTCTGTGCTGTTTCATTGACCTCATCAGCCGCCATAGGAGTGGTTTCAGAGCTCATGCTTGTTCCAACGAATTGAATAGATCAACAAAAATACTCGCCAAATCTAAAAATATACAGACCAAAACACATTAGTTTCCTTCACAAAACCTACAAAAATCAACTAAGAAAGCCAAATGAGACGAAGAAACACATGTCAAGTCAAATATTAGTTCATTTTACACTAGAATCAAAATTAGATAATAACAACAATGAATAGTGGATTTTACACACATTATAAAGGGGGAAAAACATAAATTTCACTAAAAAATTCCAAAATTTTCCCAATTTCTGAGCAGCCAAACAATTGAAAGAAAATAAAAGCCAGATCAAAATTAAAGGCTGGAACAGAAAAATACCCAATTAAGGAAATAAAAATCTGAACAGAAGGAAAGAAAAATAAAGAGCAAAAAAGGTATACCTATGATTGCAAATACAATGAGAGACAAAGTAGGCCAAGGCAAGCACTGAAAAATCAAAGGTGAATCAGAGAAAAAGCAGTTTTGAAAGAGGAGAAATTTATAACTGAAATCTGAAAAGCGAAGAAATTATTGAGATGGAAATTAGGGTTAATAAAGAAGTAATATTCGTTTGTTAATTTTCGTAGCAAGTCGATAAAGAAAGAGAGGGCGTGTGTGCCGGGAGAGTAGAGCACGAGGTAGAGCGCGTGGAAAGTAGTTGCTTCGTTCATGCATTGAATCTGGAAGCGTGAGGCAGACACGTGCTCCCTCGTTTCGGCTTTAGTGCACAACCCATTTGGTTTTCTAGGAGTGTTCATAGGGCCAAAACATGACCGGAAGACCGGATTAGACAAATTATGTGGACTGAGGATCGGACCTAATTCATCAGGTTCAGGTCCTGTCCGGTCATGGTCTAGATCGATTTGGACCTATTTTAACTTTTTTTTTAAAAAAAAATTAAAGGAAAAAAAAACTCTCTTTTTATATTATAGACAAAAACAATTATAGAATTCAATGTATAACTTATTCTGATCTTAGACTAGTAGCATCAATTTAATCCAAGGGGGTTGGCCTGGTGGTAAGGTAATGTCATCAAAGACCAAAGGTCCAAGGTTCAAACCCTCTTGGGAGTAACTAAAAGCAAAAAAATAAAAAAAAGACTAGTAGCATCAATTCTTAATCCATACCAGATTGCCAAAATATAGACGTCGTCATCCTTCCCTTGTTTCGTAGCCAATCTTGTGTACAAACAAGAGCTTGTACCATCGTTTATCAAACGAAAAAAAAAGAAATAAAAATATAAACAATAGACACATAAAAGTTAGATTCAAATAGAATGAATTAATAAATCGAAATTAAAAAAATTATGTATTACTTTTGGTAATAGAGAACTCCTAAAAGAATCAAGATGACGACCACCTGCGCTAAAAGCAGATTCTGATGCAACAGTAGACAGTGTAATTGCTAGTATGTCACGTGCCATTCGTGAAACAAAAAGAAACCGATGCCCATTTAAACCACACCAAGATAATGCATCCACATCTTTTTCCTCAGGCCCTAACTGTTCATTTAAGTTCCTTTCAAACTCACTCCTCACATATCCACCAGTTCCCTTCAACCTTTTAGCTCTATCAATGAGACTGGTGTAGTAGGAACTCCCACTCATATTACCATCCTCGGTTAAATCAATTAAAGTGGAATCATTACTTTGCGCACTTTGAGGAATCAAAGATGAATACAAAGTTCTATACTCATCAAATAAAGAATAAGCAAAAGCCTTCACATCATTAGCAACTTGCATGCCTTTCTCCTTACCA
>CATIWJ010227021.1:0-13960 GCA_949640765.1 Croton laevigatus | reverse complement strand
ATTTTGTAATTGATACCGTGTATCATAATTTCTTTATTAATGAATTGATCAAAGTTTTATTATTTGATAAATAATTGTTGTTGAAATATATTTTTATTAAAAAAATTATAATCCATAAAAGTAAAGTCTTTTAAAATCCATTAATATCCATATAAGTCTTTAGAAATAAAGTCTTTAAAAGTCCTTAAATGTCTATAAAAGTATTTAAAAGTAAAGTATTTGAAAGTCATTCAGAAATTTTAAAAACTCTACAAAAGTCTTTAAAAATCTAAGAATGTCATTAAAAGTCTTTCTTTCAAAAAGTCTTTAAAAGTCATTAATTCTCCTGATTGAATACACCCCCCTAAAAGTTTTAGTCGTAGTTTAAGCTGGTGAGAATTCCTCTATTTATAAAGGAAAAAACATAATATAGATGAGTATGTGGGTCTAGATAGACATTCATTTATTTCATAACAATAAAGAAATAAAATTATTTCAATTTTTTTTTCTTTTTTTTATATAAAGGGCTGGATAATATTGTAAAACACCAAAAGGGTAGTCTTTCCAGTTAACTAACTTTGAACTAAATTGGTGCTAACAATGCGATTAGCATGAATCGAATTCGAAACTTCCATATCGTACGTTATTTGCAAAATATAGCCAATATTGGCTTATTTCAATTTTGTTTTTGGTAAACATATTTTTTCTATTTTGTAAACTTTACAATCAACATAATTTTTATGTTATTTGCAAATAAGATTACACTTTAGTAGTAATTATTAGTATATTAGTAGTAATTGCTAATTGGAGAGCAACCTAAATATAAGCATTTAATACAATTCAATATTCTTTTGAAAATTGTTTCACAAAAAAAAATAAGAAAGGGAGAGAGCTAAAAAAATATTGTCATTCTTAGAGTCTTTCGTAGTTCGAATTTGAATTAGTCGATACCAACGGTTTAGTATCGGAACACTGAATAGTTTAATTTAAAAAAAAAATAAAGTTGAATACTCCACAAAATGCATACATAGAACTATACATTGGACCACACCCAGTAATATGATTAAAACAATAGTATATTATCATATTCTTTATCATATCCCAAATAAAACAAATCATTGACACAAGGCTGAAATTGGTTACGGGGCAATAAATGCAGCAGCTAAAGACCGGTACAAGAACATATGGACACAAAAATCTTCAGTATCTTACTACTTTTCCACGTTATTTTTAATTTGACTTAAACTAATTTCTTCAAAGAACATGCTCTTGCTTCAAAGCTGAAACGTGTATTCCCTTCTAGCTGAAGTAATTAATATTTGGATTAATTGAGATACAATATTTTTTTTTTTAACATAGATACTCTTATCTCTAACCTATAATAGGGGGAATTGGAGAAATGGATTAGAATAAGTCTCGAACCCGAGACCTTAGTCCTAAGAAAGAAGTGCTTTACCACCAAGTTACCTTCTTGGACTTAGATACAATTCAATTTTACTCATTATATATCAATTTGAAGATTTCATCTATCCTCTTCAAGTTTTGTATTTAGACAATATGGAAATACTCTCATACTAGGTTGTAAATGAATCGAGCCGAATAAAGTGAAGATCGAGCTCAGCTCGTTTAAGAGTTTTTTAGATTTGAGCTAGATTCAAGCTTGTTCGAGCTTCAGTCGAAAGCTCATTCAAAACTCTACTTGTCAGCTCATAAGTTTGTTAGAGTTTTTTTCACAAAACCACATGCAAAACGACGTAAGATACTAATGATTCTTGTGTTCATATTTCAATCAAGAGCAGGTTAATTGAACATGTTGAAAGCCTAAGAATATATAATATAATATATTTTTAGCTTTTCAACATGTTCGATTAACCTGCTCTTGCTTCAAGTATGAACACAAAATATCTTACTATTTTTCTCCGTTACTTTTAGCTTGACCTAAAGTAATTTCTTAACGAACGCATTCTTGCTTGCTTGAAAGCTCAAAGGAGTTCTCTAGAAGAAGTAATTAAATTTTGGATTAATGAAGATACTATTCAATTTTGTAACTCATAATTCAAAAATAAAACTATATATATAGTATATTATTTTTGGCAATAATTTTAAAATAAATTTTAGGTTTTTTATGGCCAAAATATCATTAAAACTCAGCTTGTAAGCTTATTCAAAAGCTCGATATCACAAAATGATTCCATTTTACATATATAAGTAAAAATATTTTCCTATTCGTGAACATTACAGCCCATGACCTTGTTCGAAAAAGACACGTGAACATGTTCATGAAAGCTATAAGCAAGCCAGCTCATAAGCTCATTCGATAAGAGACTCGCGAGTGTGTTTGCCAACATTTAATCAACATATACTATTTTTTAAGCAGTTCATAAACTCGTGAACGAAGTTTGAGCTCATCTTATTTATTGAAAGTGCTCGATTCGTGAGCTCGAGCTCGGCTCGTTTAGTTAAATGAATAAACTCAAATGAACCTTTCACAAATTGAGCTCTAATATGTTTGTGAGTATATTGATTTGTTTACAGCTCCACTCTCACACTTTAACTATGATAAAGAATTTTTTTAAAAAATAGAGTTCTTAGTGGTCGTTTGGATGGATAAAATTAGAAATGCATAGAATGTGAATGAATGAAATATACGGTTCATTTATTTGGTAAAATGCATGGATTTAGGGATTTAAGTGGAATATAATTAATATTTTCAATTTCATTGCGAATAAAAATGGTAAAATTGATGAAATTCCACATGCTATGTGAGATTTTTCTCATAAAAAATGAGATATTTGAGCTATGATGAAATCCATAAATTACAAGGATTGATGTCCTTTTTTCTCGACAACAAACGACAACGTTGGATAATTATATGAAATGTTTAAATTCCATCAATTAAAATGACTCATATAGCAAACAATATCTTAATGTTTAGTTTAATGCTATTTTAAAAAAAAAAAAAATTCCAGTTTGAGTAATTAATGACCACTTAATTATAAAGTTAACAATTGATGAAATGACAAAAACCTACTCATTTTCTAATCCTAAATCCTTTTCTGGTACCATCAATTTTGAATGTGAAAGGAGGACCCTAAAAGCTCTAACACTATTCATGAGTAGACCTGGCTACAGTTCAAAAACCATCGGTTTTGGTTTTGAAACCAACGGTTCCGATTTCAAAGAATAATAGAACCGGAACTGAACTATATAAAGACGGTTTGATTTCAGTTTTAAACAGTTCGGTTTTTATTTTTAACAGCTTCGATTTCGGTTTTATATAATTTGATATTGATTTATTTTTTATTAAAAAAAGACAAATCTATTAGAATAAAATTTCAATAATATACGAAATTTCATATTTTTATTCAACATCTCACTTTTATTTATTTTTTTTTTGGGTCAAAAAAATAATTGTAGTCATTATTGTTAGTGTTAATTAACGGTTCCAGTTTCGGTTTTATAAAACTGAAACCACTAAAACGGTTTTGGTTTGATTTTAAACGGTTTGATTCCGGTTCGGTCCCGGATCAAAACCGGCCCATGGCCAGGTCTATTCATGAGAGACTATTGGAATTAGCATCTCCAATGTAAATTACAATTAGGCACTTGAAAAATTCAAGCCAAAGACCAAAATGGAAATGGTCCAATGATCACGGAGCATTTACAGGAATTTAATTTTGGAGAAATCTTGATCTTCAAGTAAGTATATAGTAGTAATTTGCATGAAAATAATATAAATAAATAAAAATGACTCCCTCAAAAAAGCCAAAAACCAAGTAAGTCACAACAATGTTTACCACCTTTATATACGCATGAGATGGGACCCTAATAGAATCTTGAATAACCATTTTTGGCTCTTCTGCTCTAATTAATTTCGTGCTAATTTCTTGAAGGGAACGACCAAAATAGCATGACCAAATGTCTGCATGACCAAAACACACCCTATTTTGGTTAAACCAGCCCTTCGAGAAAGTCTATTAGGAAAACAAAAAACCTTTGAAAATGTATTATTGGGTGAGGCAATTACAATTCACAAGATTAAATGGGATTGGGGCAGTCTTTATTCTCTATTTGTAAGAACATTGAGAATATCCAATTAATAAAAAAAATAAAAAATAAAAATCATGCGCTAATTAATCTAAATTTGAACTGGATAAAATCGTTGAATGTGGCGAAATTCTTTATACATGATGGTAGCGCTACAATCTATCAAATTCACATATTCCGGATTTTAATCTATAAAGTCAGTGCTAACTTAAATTAAATTGAAAATTCATTATATTTAATTCACAATTACTTTTAGTTGATTGGATGATGTTACTTGATGATTAATAAATTATAGTAATAAATTAAAGAGAACCTAGAAGGAAAAGGAATTAATTTGGTAATGGTCATAGCTTCAAACATAGAAAATTCTTCAAATTGATTAGTATTTTCAATAAGGCACGGTCTTCCTCTAGACTCAAACCAACAAACCATATAAGCATACCAAGAAGTAGACCAATGACTTAGTCATATTTTCTTTCTATAACGTGTAGAAAAATACAAAATAAATATTGAAAAAAAAGCCAAAGCAGCAACAAAGAAGCACACCAAATTACACTTTTTACTTAAATTAAGATCCTCTCTTAGTCATATATTATATATATAAGTACACAAAAATGTTTATTAAATCCAAGACACACCAAAAGACATTCAAAAAGGAAACAAAAATGGATGAATTAATTCCTTTAATCCTTGATGGGATTAATTTAGCTAAAGAACTTGAACCTCTTCTCCACAACTTACCCGATTCCCACCAAGAAAATGTTCTTCTTCCTAAGTTAGATGCCATCATTAGGGTTTTCGGTAGCGCTAGAGATAGGATAAATGCTCAAACACAACTTCATCATCTTCAGATGGAACCAAGCTTCCAAGAACATTGGATACGCGGTACAATGATGGAGTTATTACAGTCGCGATTGATAGTTGATCCTAGGAGCAGTGGCTCTTCTTCTGGAGGTTTGCCTATGGAGTCTGCTGCAGGTAGTAGTGGATTGGATGTTCAACCTTCGATGGGCATGTCATCATCCTCGCAAAGAACAAGAAGGAGGTAAGAAGTTTATTACACTTTCTGAGAAATTGCTTTGTTTAGTAATGTGAATATTGCTAAGAGGAAAATGTGTCGAAAGTATGCCATTTTCAATAAGGTTGTTTCTTGGAAATTATGTTTATTTTAAATATAAATCATAAAATAATTGACTTTAAAGTGTCATTAGCTTAAGTATAAGTCCTCTTTCCACAAATAAGTGCTTCAGTTGCACTCGCATGTCTCTTTAAAAATAATAATATTGGATACTATATAGTATCTAAGACAATTAGAACACTTATTTGTGTATCCAGTAATGTTTATAATCTTGAGCTAACATAAAATGAAATGTTGGAGGAGGCTATGAATTTGAATTCCAAGTCAAAGCTAAACTAACCAAAACATACGTAGAATTCGTTTAAAATTATCATCAAATGATGTACAATTAGTCAACTAAGTATTTTCAAGTTCCATTAATTAAACAAGCAAGCATAAAAAATGTACTATCTCTGTTTTTATGATATGTTTACATTTCCATTTTTGGGTGTTTTTTTGATTTGTTTATATTTCCATTTATAGTAAATTTTGTAATTGTTTATTATTATTTTTTATTGGTATTAGTGAAAAAGTAAGTTTTTTTAAAGGGTTAGTATTGTTTATTATTATTTCTGTATTGGTATTGGTGAAAAGTGGGTGTAGTTGTATATTTCTAGTTAACTTCATTGTAACAATTGTTGGAGAATGTAATATTAATATTTCTTTTGAAAATACACCCGATTTTTGGACACCAAACAACGGGTGTTGACTAAATCAATTTTTTTTATTTACTATGTCAGGATTCGAATGTGTAAGTATTCTAGAGACTCATCTAAATGGGTCGGTAAAATTAGTACTAATAATGCTAATATTGTGGTTAAATTTTGTAGGAGCAATGATGCAGATAAAAGAACAATGAGGGTACCAGCTCCAAGGATGGGAAATACTGAAATCCCACCTGAGGATGGTTACACGTGGAGGAAATATGGCCAGAAAGAAATACTGGGATCCAGATATCCTAGGTAATTACTATTATTTTATTAAAACTAAGGTACACGTTTCATTAATATTAATTAATTAAGTTCTATGACACATTCAAAGTTAATTAAAAAAGAAAAAATCGTCAGAGGTCTCTGGTTGAAATTCAAGAGTTGTTGAAGCCAATATTTACCAATGTGTTTCGAATTTGATCAAACAATGGATTTGTTTGACCTAGTTTAGAATAAATTCCAATATTAAGATCGAGTCATTGACTCACTCAATTTCCAAACACCCATTTAAATTTAACAAGTAAACGCCCATTAACCCTTCCTTCTCTGTGGATGAATCTATAATGTTTGAATATTCAAAACCTCAATTTATTATTATTATTAAACTGTACTCTCTTAATCATTATTATTAGTTCTTCCTGACATAATATTACATAAGAAAAACTACAATTTAGTCATTTAAGTAATAATGCATTTTTCAGGGGTTACTACAGATGCACCCACCAAAAGATGTATCACTGTCCAGCCAAGAAACAAGTACAAAGGCTAGATGATGATCCTTACACGTTTGAAGTAACATATAGAGGAGATCACACTTGTCACATGTCAGCTACAGCACCGTCAATTCCTCCACCACAGCCACCACCGCAAATTACTCAGGAGATGACCCAAAGTATAGCTGCTCAGCCGCCGCCACCATGGCTGGAATTTAGTTTAGGTGGTGGTGGAGGAGGAGGAGGAGGAGGTAGTAGTAGTGGTGCAGGTCCCTCCACCGTCCGATTTGGTAAAGAAGCAGAATATCCTGTGGCTGATATGGCTGATGTTATGTTTAATTCTGGAAGCAGTAGCACTAACAGTATGGAATTAATTTTTACTTCAATGGAAGATAATAGTAAATGGCAATCAGGGGAGAAGAAAAATTAATTTATTAATTACACTAACTAGCACAAATTAAGTAGATTTGTGGGACTTAATTAATTGGAAAATTTTGAATTTGTTTTTCAAGAATGTGATTTGATTTTGTAGGTAATAATTTCGAATTTCTGTTTTGTTTAGATCAAAAGCGAAACATGTAGATTAATTATTTTTTATTATGTTAGTTGAAATTAATAAATTAAAGTGTAGATTATTAATTAATTAACATCTTCTCATGAATTTTTTTTTCTCATAGTTTGAGTGAATAACATATTTACCACTCTGTACTATAACGAGATTTTGATTTTACACTCTCAATCATAATATCGTGATTTTAGAAGCTCATGTACTATTAAATTTTTACACATGAGCATCCTCCGTCCACGAGATAATGCCGTGTGGACGGCATGTTAATATAGGGTGCGTGACCAGTTAAGATTTTTGACGAAAACAACATTGTTTTTGTTTGCAAAATAGGTTAAAAATACACTTGTACTACCATAGTTTTTGAGATTCGCCCCTACTACAAAAAGCTAAAACCAAGCCCTCATACTATATATTTTGTATACACGAGTACTCTCCTACTAAAAATTAAAAATTACAAATGGCCCTTAAAATTTTTATTTAATTACATTTATTAATTATATACAAAATTAATTATTGAGAAATATTTAATTTTAATTTATTATATATATATAATTAATGAAATATATTCATGATTTGAATTTGATAATTAAATAATATTTTTATTTTAATTTAATTAATTAATAATTAAAATAATATTTATTATTAGAATTGAATTTAAATTTTATTAAATAATAATTAAAATAATATTATTTATTATAATTGAATTTCAATTTCATTAATTATTAATCAATGGGAACCAGGGGAGAAGAAAACTTAATTTATTAATTATACTAACACGCACTAATTAAGTAGATTTTTGGGACTTAATTAATTGGTAAATTTTGAATTTATTTTCGAAGAATATGATTTGATTTTGTAGGTAATAATTTCGAATTGTTTAGATCAAAAGCGAAACATGTAGATTAATTATTTTTCATTATGTTAGTTGAAATTAATAAATTAATGTGTAGAATTTTTTTTTTTTTTGTCTCACAACTACTAGTAATTTCTTCTGATATTTCCTTCCATTTTCATTTTTCCATGAAATTTAGATATGCTAAAGGGAAAAATGGTAGTAATTATCAAGTAAACAAAATTGAAAGGCGTAACGTCTTAACCCTTGGTCATGCTTGAAAATGAAATAAAGGAAAAGGGAGCCATTATTGGCCTTAAAAAGGTATCATGTGGCGAAAGAGAGAGCTTAAAAAATTAATTTTCTTTGATTCTTGAAAAGAATCGAATCTTTAATCACAAATAAAATCTATGTATGTATACATATAGTAACCCAATTAAAGAAAAAAGACATATCTAAACTTTATGTAAGCAATGTTGAAATTATTAATTGTACATAAAATTAATATTAATTTGAAAGAAAAAAAAATAATTATAAAATTTTATAATTCAAATATATACATATATATAGTTGTTCTTGTTTAATTGCAAAGAACAAAAGAAAGTGGGGCAGAAATGAAAGAATATCTAGAAGGATTGTAACTAAAATGAAATAAATAGTCATAAAATGAAGAAACTTTAGAAAGAAAATTCTGCAGACTTAATCAACTAATATTCCAAAGAAGGTTCCATGTGTAGTTGAATTTTATTTTCCCCATAATAACAAACATTTTGTTGATTTAATATAATATTATCTGAACCCAAAATAATGAAAGATTATTTAGTATTAAAACCAAATGTGTGAACATAAAAAATCTGAAAGACAGAAACATTGGAAGAGAAAAGGAAGAAGATAAGTATCAGGAAAAAGGTAAGACCATTAATTGGATGTTTATAAAGTGGAAATGCGGCCACATATTATTTGAAATATAAAAGGACAACTGCTTTAATTTGAATGATTCTTTTTTTTTTTTTATATATATACTAATTTGAATGATTCTATATCAAGGTACTAAAATTAATTTATAACGAAAAAAGGTTTTAAGAATTATAATTCTATTATGGTACTAATTAAACTTGTTTTCTGCTTTATGTTATGATAATTTTGAGTATTGTTTTAGAGTTATATTTTATTTGACTAATGTTGTGACATTTTAGTTTGCTAGACGATGAACCCGAGAGATCTTAAGTTAGCTATTGCTCTATTATAATTATAATTATAATAATGTGCAACTCTAAATTTGTGGAAAAATTATATAATGAAACGGTGACGGCACGTTAGTAGATGACATGTTGTAACCAACCAATAAAATTAAAATATATGACATTAATTTTAATTAATTTAAAAAAAATAATAATAAATAACTATATTTAATGGACAAGTAAATCAATTATTTTTTTAAAGTAATCAAAATTAATGACACGCGTTATAATTTTATTGATAGGTTACGACATATCATCAGCTAACGTGCCTTCACCGTTCTATCATATAATTACTCAAATTTGAGATGGGAAAGTTTGTTATCCATATGCACGGACGATTTTCTTTTTTTATTAAAATAAATTTATAGATTGTCTGTATTTAGTTCTGAAATCAATTTTAGAGGGTTGTAGTTTGTAGATTTGACTCTGTTTAAAAAATACTACACATAAAATAAGTAGAACAATTGAAACAACGATTTTACTTATTTTATGTAATATTTTTTAAATATAGTCAAATCTGCAAACTGCGACCCTTTAAAATTAATTTCGGGACTAAATGCAGATAATAAAAAAAAAACAAAAAAGAGCTCGTCCTAACTCATAATAGCTCAATCCTTTGAGATGAGATGAATTATTATTTTTAGAAATCTGTTTACTTAAATTTTTTTTATCCATATCATACAAATAAACTAATTTTATTTTTAATCAATATGTTGCTATTATGACATTAACATCTCTTTTTATTTAAAAAATATCATCTCTTTAATTAAAAATAAAATATCATCTCTTCTAAAAATAATTATTATATTCTTTTTCTATATCACACTTGTTCTATGTTTCTTTTTTTTTTTTTTTTAACATAGATCACTCACACACCCATATCTATAGGGAGGAGGCGGTCCAGCTTGAATCTGGATCTCAAGACCACAGACAAACATCTTGACCATCTTAAACCATCCTGCCCTGAGTACCACTCGAACCCTGGATCTCCAGGTAAAGGGCCAAAGTCCTAACCACTTGGACTGACCCTTTGGTGGTGGGGAGTTTTCCTAGTTTTAATATATATATATATATATATGTGTGTGTGTGTGTGTGTGTGTGTGTGTGTGTGTGTGTGTGAATTCTTATGCCTATTGTAAAATAATCAGTTTTTTTCTTGGTTGAAATTTAAATTTAATAATTATTGTGAAGAGAAAATAATTTTGCTGGAAAAAAAAATACTTAGTTTAACTTCCACATAATTGTAACATACTTATCTAATTTTTATATTTAAATAATTTTTTTTTTCGTAAATGAACTTGAATTATCTCAATCGGACACAATTATAATATCTATTGCAAAATTTAATAGGTTTGTTTCTTTTCGGATTAGTTTTGGCATTTTTATGCCTTTACCTATTCCTTCGGACGCCCTCCTTTGTTTTCCTGTCCAAACATGTCTTTCATTGTCCTAGATAACCAAAAAAAAAAGCAATCTATCGTAGTCTAATATATTATCAATCAAATTTGATAATTAGTTAACATCTTTGTCGTATACGATGCAAATGTTAAGCAATAAGAACAAATTTTGCTGACAATAATATGAACAAACTTTTTATAAGCAATTATTGATATATTAACGACAATAATGCTCAAGATATAGCAATAATAAAGCTTAATTTTACCGACAAGAGTTGATTGAAGCGGTCATTAAACACATCTCAAATTTAAGACTTACTATACGTAACTACCTTAATTGGAAAATTCATCTATTATTGCCAGATGCACAAATTAAGCACGAATTAGTTGTGAAGAAACCCAACTTAATTCTTCTAATATAGTATTATATATCATGATAATAATGTAAAAATAGTGGCCTTAAATTACCTCTAACATAAATGATAAAGCTAATTCAAATATATAAATAGGATATAGTTCTCTTTAAAAATAGAATATAGGAAAAAAATGGTATGAACACTGTTAAATATGTCAAGTCTTTCTCAATGTGAATAAGAAATTTCAAAATTGAGAGGCAAATATGTTCCACAAAGTGAAATCATTCTAATTCTAATAGTGATTATTCCACATCACATAAAGCATATTACATATGCTACAATATTTTCTTGAAATCAAAGGTTATTATATACAAAAAAAAAAAAAAAAGGAAAAAAGGCTTATTACAACTACCTTAAATAATCAAACTCAGTTTCATCAAAATTAAAATCAGTATCAAAATCAATAGATTTAACCATAAAATCCATGTCCAAACTTTGAGAAGTGGTAGATTCAAATCCCACAAAATCCTTCCACATCACAGAACCTAAAGGTGAAAGATTGTCTGTTAAATCACTTGGAGTTGCCTCTTCTTCTTTATATTCTTGCTTGATAGTGGAAGGAATCTTTGATTCCCAATCATGAGTAGGAATCATCATTTGTGGAACCCTAGGAATATTATTGCAAGTATGATGACCAATATAAGTGATTTTATATATTTTTGAATCTTCTTCCATTTTTTGAACTTGTTTTGTTGCTTTACAGCCTTGATCGTACTTGTGAGTGCACCTAAAATAACTCCTGTTTCAAGTGCAATTACTATTAGCAACAGTAAATAGTAAAAACCCACTACACAAAATCTCTCAAATTTACTATTTTTGTTTTGTTTCTCAAAATATATATGTGTGTGTATTTTGGCTATAAGTAGCATAGGAGTGACACTACTTTTGTCTTTTTTAGGGTTTGGACAATTTCTTATCCCTTTTTTTTTATGTTGGATTCATTGAACTGCCTACTTGATAGAATTTACCATTTCTTTCAAGTGAAAAATAAGGGAAAATAGCATTAGTTTGGGTGAAAATGAAAGACAGATCAGGAAATGTTAGTGATAGTTCAAGATTCTTTAAATAAAAAGATTGGTACCTTGGGTATTTAGCATTGAGGATTTCCTTTTGGCCATATTTTCTCCATGCATAACCATCTTCTGTTGTAGCAGACTCAGTTGTCCATGAATCTGAGTTCTTCCTGCTATAACAACAACAACAAAAATATATATATATATATGAATTTTCATAATTAATCAAATCCCATTAATTTAATTAATCTTAATTAAGCAAATGGAGATCTAGCTTAATAAAAAATACTCTAGTTGATAATTGAGCTATGAGTTAATAATATACTTACTTTCTCTTGTAACAACCTCTTTTATCCTTAGTACTATTAATAATTGGCCTCTTCCTACTCTCGCCGGAATCTTCAGATCTCCGGTCATCGCAGCAAACAGAGCCAACTTGTGAAGTTGCAATAAGATTCTGAGAATTATCAAAAGATTCACAAGAACTTACAAAAGAAAGAGCTTTGTTGAAAGATCCCAAGATCTTGAGAGTAAGATCATTAGCTAAAAAGGGATCTAGAGAAGGTTGTTTCAGAAGAAATTGAAGTTGGTTTGCACAATCTTGGCCAAGAAGAAGCTCTTCTTCCACCATCTTTACCTTATTACTACTGGTTTGAGGTTTATTTTCAGGACAGGAACTGCAAGAAGCCCCTCCACTCTTTGAGGGAAGAAGAATCATGGCTGGCTTATTAGTTAATTGGGTTTGGCTTTGTTTTTTCTAAGGATGTAATAATAATAATATATAAGTGAAGAGAGAAAGAGATAAGGATATGATTTTATTTATTTGTTTGACAAATGTGGGATTAAGGAAGTTGTGAAGAAAAGCAAAGGAAGATAGACGGAAAGTGGTATATAATTGCATAGAAAATTCATATTCATTTAAAAGCATCTGCTTACAGAGTGAAGATGACGTTCCAGTTATGATGTAACATGATGCATAACTATTTTTGTCTTATTGTTGGAAAAAAATTCCAATAATTAATAAATTATCCCTCAAGTTTTTTATTTTATTTGATTGGCACTAAACTTTGCGAAAACAATTTTCCTTTTTTTTTGTCAAAGTGAAAACAATTTTATTATGCTCTTCAATTCAAAGTTTGAATCTTGTATATATCACTAGTCTAGTTTTACCCTTCTCATGTGCTATAAAACATCTTGTAAGAATTGTAGATAAAATTTGTTATGTTTGGCTTATATGGAAGAGTATCTTCGATAGTGTAATCAATTTTCTCAATTTAACTTATATGTCAACAATATAAAAAAAAATTTTAAAAAAATCATATTCGATGCTAATTAATATTTATTGAATTCTCATGCTGATATGTCAATTTACTAAAATTGCTAATTTTTAGAAGATCTGTTAAATAATATCCACATTATAATATTGCTCATAAAGATTGAATTATGCATATATTTGAGTTTTTATTTATTTATTTATTCTACCTTCATAGATAAATATCTAGTTATATTAGTTTCCACCCGTATTAACGCGACAGGTCAGGGTGTTCTAATGATACCATTACAATATGATTATGTAGCAAATTTGCTGTCACCAAAGCTTTACTACTTTAATAATCACTTTCTATCAATATTATAATGTTAATGCTATTACCATTATAGTATAATAGTTAAAGAAACACTTTTCTTTTCTTGTTATAGAGTATTATTGTTACTTTTGAGTGGCACGATGGTATTTTTTAATACCTAAAAGATTCAGGTTATTAACGTGTTTTCATATTTTATTGAGGTGATGATCAAAGTTAGTAAAGAGGTATAGATTTGTATAAGTGAAAGAAGGGTATGAATGGTCAAAAAGCTTAAATGAAAGAGTGGATTGGAAGTGAAATATTTTCAAAGCCATTTAATGATATAATTATATGCTTACTAG
>CATIWJ010226990.1:0-17803 GCA_949640765.1 Croton laevigatus | reverse complement strand
TTCAGAATTTAATTTCTATTTAGTCTCTTAAAATAATAATCAATTGAAGGAAATAGAAGTAGGTATAGCTTAATTACCTTGAAATTAATCTTCCTCTTGTAAGGTTTAGCTTGAATTGTCAAAATCTATGGTTTCCCTTGGTTAGGTGGACCGGCCGCCATGGAGAGAAGAAGAGAGAAACATTTTGTGTTCTTCTAAAATGAATACTTATGTTAGTTTTTAACTTTATATATTTTTGATTTAATTTTGAATTATTTAATTTTGATCCAAGGGTTAGTATTTAGCCAAATCAATATATGTCAATGGCTAAAATTGAACCATGTGCCTCCTTCTCAAAGTTTTCCTTGATGAGCAATAACAATGCTCAATTTTTACCTTTTACCCAATAGCCCCCTTCATTTGACAAGTTTTCTCAATTAAGTGCTTCTAAAGTCTTCACCATACCTAGTTGTCATCCGTCATCAATAACTTTTTGCGTATTAGTCCAAATTCAATAATTCTTGTGCCAAAAGAACCTAAACACCTAAATATATGTCATATTCAAATTTTAGATTGATCCGGACTACAGATAATATTTGACGTCGTTTTCTATCTGGTCCCGTCGCATTGACTTAGGCACCCTGCGCACTGTCTGCTAATTTCATCATAACTTTGTCTATACATATCCAAATTAGGCGGTTCTTATTTCTACATTTAACTAACACATAAAGGAACAACTTTCATTTTTTATACATTTGCAAATTAAGCCATCTTGGGGTCCGAATTTCAGATTAAATCCACAGGTTCTACGCGAGTCGAATTTTCGTGTTTTAGCGGAATTCTCCGCACATGTAATTCTGGAAACTACTGTAATTTCACCCTTATGATCTATTTAACCTCAAAACCTCATATTTAATATATTTTCAAGGTTTAATACCATTTTTGGCAAAATTCTATTTTAGTCCTTATCTTTCTTAGAATTTACCAAAATGCCCTTATATCTTTTTATACGTGCGTTTTCTGAAAATTCCGTTACGCGTCGTTGCGACCAGTAAACTTCCTAGATTTCATATTTAACATCTGTTATAGGCACTACTAAGACCCTCTGTAACTTTTTGAAAAATTACACTTAGGTCCCTAACCTTTTTATAATGCTCGATGGGTCCCGCTGAGCCCCGTTGCCTTACTTTTGCCTTCCGGATGCAATCAGCGCCCATCTAATATCTTACTTTAGTTTTCATTACCAGATTAACATAATTAGGGTTGACTTCCCATGGAGGTCACCCATCCTAGCTTGTACTGTGACTTGAGCACGTTTAACTTCGAAGGTTCGACGAATTTCTCCACGATCCTTCCGAGTCTACGCGCCCGGTCTGCACCATCAGAATCTACAGTTGTCAAATGTTACGTCTATACTCAATTTCCTTATCCCTCTGCCTACGACTCGGGTATAATTTACGTTTTCCTTATTCCTTCCTTTTTTTACTTACCTTTTGTTTACTATTGGTTTACTCTTTACTTATCTTACTTATAACTTGTTTACTTTTAGTTTACAAGGGTTTACTATATTTTATAATTGGCTTACTTCTTGTTTACTACTTGTTTACTATGTTCATAATCTATTAGTTTATGATTTATCATTGGTTTATTATGCTTAAAATTCATTTATTTCCTTTTACAACACACTTCATTCCTTAACCTTTCTTATTATGAATCACTTCTATCTCCCCCTGATCGGATCATTTAGCATTTCAGACATTACGAATTCCGGGGCATTACAGTACTGCTAATCATCTTACCATTCAAATGGAATCGCTTGTGGGTTGGATAGTTTTCGCTATTGTCCCTAGTAGAAATGTCTAGGATACACGCTAGTTTGCGGTCCAGAGGTTTGTATCAATGTCATCTCAGACCACTCATCAAATGTAATAAAATAAATATGATGCATGAATGAAAATTTTTTTTTTTTTTTTGAATTTTTCCCAAGAATAATCAATGCAAAATAAATTAAATAGTCTCATCAAAATAATCAAATAAACCTGAGTATGTCTCTAATAAAGTAAGTAAATATGCATGAAAGAATTTCTTTTTTTCAAAAATTTTTATGAAAAATTAGACAAATTAAAGAAAAGAATGAAGGAAAATATATTTTTTTTTTATTTTTGAAAAAATCAAAAATCCTAATTTTTTTTTTTTTTGGAAAAAAAAAGTAGAATCCTAAATTTGAAAAAGGAAAATAGAATCTAAGCAAGAAAAAAATTGTTTTAAATAAGGAAGCTCTGCATTTTAAGGAGGAAAGAAAATAATTTTTGATTTTTGAAAAGAAAAACTTTGAGTACTAAAAAGGGGAGGAAAACAATTTATTTTTTGAAAAAATTTCGACAACCCTAGGGGTAGGTGTAGGGGTAGAAGAAAAAAGAATTTATTTTACGACATCTAATAGTTAGTCTGCGCATAAAAATCCTAGTTTTTTTAAGAAAAAGAACTTTTTAACATCTCAACAGAGTCGCCAAACTGTGGATACGAATCCAAAATTGAAATTGAAAAATATTAAAAAAAAAATAGGGACTCGTGAAACATAAACTTTAAGGTGTCAACACCCTAGTTTATTTTTAGAAGGAAAGCTAAGGAAAAATCTAAAGAAAGACTCCAATTAACCCAATAGGCAAAAACGAGTTTAATTACAAAAATGCTCTAATCCCTCATGCTAAAGTGGATTTGGAGATTAGTTTCATATGTTGGTGTAAAAATAAAGGAGAAAAAGAATATTTTGAAAAGAAAACAATGCCAAATTAATAGGAGAAAAATAGAATAATGCATGAACATAATAATAACAAATAAACTGACAATAAACACAAAAGAAACAATTATCAAGAGAGATAAATCAATTAGATATCATATCTAAATTGGCTTAATGCCATTGGATGCTAATTTGGCTCATGATCAACTTGAATATTGTTCCTGCACGAAAACAACATAAAAAAGCACAAAAGAAAGAAATAAACTGAATGTAAACCAAAGAGAAACTAGGTTTAAAACTAATTTTAAACAAGATCCAAATTTTATATTACTAAAAGGAGAAAGAAGGTTTTTAGGTTTATTCCCGCAATCTGAGATTAAACCACATATCTGCCTATATACTCGACTTGAATTCGAGATCAAAGCAAAATGTAGTTCCAAATAACTATTAGGTGATTTGTTTACATATTAGTGTGTTGTTAGGTGATAGGGGAGAAGATAATAATTGAAGAACTAGTTAAAACACGATACTTGAGCGTCAATTATTCAACCGAATCCAAGCTAAATCTTGAGATATGGGTGCAGAATACTAGAAAAATGGATCTAAAGTTGAAGGAGAGAGAAAATTTGGATTGGTTGTGAGGAGAGAGAAAATCAGGTGTTTATGTGGCTTAAACTAACTTGAACTGTATGTGATGATCCCTACTTATAGGGATGCAGGCAGGGCCAATTTGAGAGTGTAAAGAGTTGTTTCTAAGTTAGATAGGTTTAAGTTTCTTTTACTTGAAACCAAAGTAAGGATTATTCCAAAATAAAGCTCTCTATAATACTCCAAAATATGGCAAAACTGGATCAAAATAGGAGAAAAGACTAAAAAAACTTAGGAGAGTGCCACGTGTCACCGTTTGATTAGGCCACGTGGCAGGCCATTAACATGTGCGGGCAGACCACTGGTTGAGGAGGCAGCTGAGGTGGCATGCTGAAGTGGTGGTGGACGAAGGCTCGCCGGTCGTTGATCGGGATCCAACTAGAATTTGGTCCGCGGGGTGATTGGAGGCGGCTAGTGGTGCGTGGCGGTGTTGACTGGTTGATTAGTTCACTACTTACTTCCATGTGGCAACCTCTAATTGGTTCTTGCTACTGACTAGGTTGTTGACTTTGACTTCTAATATGATTGTTGCTGGTTTGGTTCATTTTAGTCCTATTTAAGCTAATTTGTGCTTCTACTTTGGTTTTCTGTCTGGTTCTTGATCAATTTAACTTGGAAAAGTTTCCAGTTTGAGGCAAAATACAATTAAAACTAAGAGGGACGTATGAACTCAAGAAATTGTAACGTCGGACTTATAGAGAGGTTAGAATGGTGTCTGATTCAGGCCTCTAAGCTTATAAAACTGTTTGAATTAAATTGTATCTTGAATGGGATTGGGCTTCAGCTTCGGCCCAATTTGAAGACATCAAATTTTGGCATTCACAACAGCCAAAGCCAACTTATGGCTGCTGCTGCTCAATCTTTTCCTTTGACTTTAGATTCTGCTGAAATTGCAGCAGCTGGTTGTATTATTAAACTTGCTTTGGATCTCTTTTGATAGTATTATATTGGGGACTGATTGTTTGCAGTTGATGCACTTAATGAATGCGAGAGAGGTGCCTAGAAATGAAATGGGCTCCAAAATTCTTGTTCTCAAAGACCTTTGTGCTGGTTTTAGGATGTTCAAATATGCTTTTTGTCCTCGCACTTGTAATAAAGCCGCCCGTCATCTAGCTCAACTGTGTTAGCAAGAATTTAGATTTTGATGTTTGGATTGAGGAAGGCCCTTCCTCTCTTATGTCTGTAAATCTTGAACGATTTGCGTTGATTGTAATTGAATGAAAGTTTTCCCTGAAAAAATGTGTACAGTAACCATGCAACAATGCAGAGTTCCATTTTATCTGTTTCCTTCAATGTAATTTTGGCAAGAATGGGTGAATATGTGATCTCAATTTCCCATTTTTGTTGCGCTGCTTTCAATTTTTAAATTCTTCTTTTAATGGTTAACACATATTAACACTATACGTGTCTTTGGGATATTTTTATACTTGCGCTATACTGTGGCTGATTGTTGTAAAAGGAAATTCCCCCCATAGATACTACAAGTAAATAACTCGAATTCGAGACGCGATAGATGTAGCCTTGCTCTTGTGAGAATTCATCATTTTTCAAGGCAATGAGTGGCACATATTTAACTGACTTACAAACAATATAATTAATTATATAAAAAAGTGTAAATTGAAGAGGAAAAAAAAGAACTTAAAACAATCCAAAAAAGAATAAAGTTTTGGCAATATTTAAAATGCTTAACGTCACTATTGTTGGAAGAAGTGCTTACATTCAGGAAATGCAGAGATGAAACTTGATATGACTTTTGGTGATAATTCCTGCCCTTGTATAAGAAAGTGATTGAACCTCTCTATCAATGAGAATACAATTCTCTTCTCATCCACTTCTTTCAAAGTACCTGCAACCCCACATGCGAAGTGAAAAGATAGGACGATATGCGAAAAAATAGTAAAGAAAAATAAGGCGCTGAGACAAACCCACACACAATCACATGGCTCAGCTACATACAGACTGCCAAATTTTGCCTACATGGGCTTTTCACTAGGATGTATGGATATCATAACATTTTGTAGACAACGGTTGATAGAATAGAACAATTCATAAATATCTTACCCAATTCAATATCAAACTCTTGGTCTTCCAAATCGCCCTCTTCAACAACCATGCCATTGTCCAAAGCTTTTGCCGCTTCAGCATATCTCTCTAGAAACTCTTCTTCAGTTTCTTCACGTACATCTTCCTCAGAATCCTGAACAATAACACATGATTAGAATTAGACCACAAATGCAAGAAATTAAAAGGCATTTAGTCAAAAAGCCTGAAAGTGTTACTATTTATCTTGACCTAATTGTTATTTTTAGTTACATTAAGTTTTCAACAAAGTTGTAACTAAAGCAGAATTCTGAAGTGAGAGTCAAAGGTAAAATTTCTTTTTCCCCTTCTTCAAATGGATGGGGATGCCAAGCGAACAACATATGGATTTCTTAAAAATAGAAATTCTAAAAAATGCTATGAAAGTCAAACCTCATCTTCATAGTCATCATCATCATCTTCATCATTGTCTTCAGATTCCTCATCGTCATCTTCATCTTCTGATTCATCCTGCAATTCTGTCAGCCGTACCGATGCTTCCATCAATGCAGTAAAGCATTCCTTCACCAGACTACTGCTTAAATTATCTTGGCCTAAAAGCCACTCAATTATCTTCACCATTGTCATCACTGAGAAATGAGATAAACAAACATTTAGCAATTTGCATTTGATGTCGGGAGATAAAAGCAGCAAGCAAACCTTAATTTCTATTTATGTTAAACAAGGAAAGAGTACATGAGAACATGAAAATTGGACAAAAGAAAATTATGCTAGACAAAGTTTCAAGAGGTTTGAAATACTGAAACCTAAAATTTTAGCTTCAGAACAGTAGAACTGTATCCATTATAGTCATAAAACTATTTGAAGAAAATTCAGAAACATGTATCCTTATCTTTCACAAGGACACCATATTTAAACAAAGTTAAACAATTGGGATTCAAGTGAGGAAGACAGTACCAAAATCTACAAAATGTAGAATTGAAAGGGCTAAGTTCTGCAGAAAACAAAAACAAAGCAATTACCTGTTAATTTTATCTCCGACTTTCCTGACATACCAGGTTCAAAAGAGCTAGTGCAGGTAAAAGCAAGTGCAGATGCCCAAATAGTAATGCCCCCATTCACATCCTTCTCTAAAATCCCTTCTATGGTATCAGGATAACATAAATAGCAAGAGGATATAACCAGCAACAAAGGCATCCAAAGTGAAGTAGGCTTGCTTTGAATTTCTTTGAAACGAGAGAATGCAGCCTGGCCAAAAGCAACTGCCAGTGACTGTTTCACACCTTCAGTTTCAGCTGAGTAATGAGGGACATGCAGTAGCACATGGACGCAGAAGCAAGCTCTCCATGTCACAGACGGATATTGTAAAATAGCCTCCCTAACAAATGCACCAATGCCTTCAATAATAGATTGTGGCGGGACAGGCGGAGCAGGAGGCAAAGGTATATTTCTGATTATAAAATCCTTCAATTCATACTTTCTGTGCAGGTTAACCACTTCCTTAATGCAGTCAAAGACAGAAATATCTTCAGATTCTTCCCAAGCATGCCAGTCAGCAATCAGATCGGCCCAAACTAACAACAAATCTGGTAGCTTAAGTTGTGGAATTACATCAATTCCATTAACTGAAAGTATAATAGATCTCAGGAGATTTGACAAATCATCCAAGCATGTTGGAGTAGGAGAAATCTGACCTGGATGCTTTTCAAATAAGAAAAAACATAGAACATTCATCATATGTTCGATGGAGAAATCAATAAACATATTTCAAAATGGACCTTATGGCAAAATTTCAGAAGAAAGAAAATTTTAGAGTGAAATTCACTGCATTTTGTTGTACCATCAAATTGCAGAAGCTTCGTATGAAATTTGCATCATTCAAATCGTATTATTGTAGGGACGTAAAAAAATCAATAAGTCCCACCTTGTAAGTCTCAGTCCAGAGGTGAGATGTAAACCTGAGCAAAATTGAATGAAAGAGCACTCTGCGCACGTAGGCACATTCATGTTTATTAAAGCTCGAAGAGTTAAGTTGTACTAACCGTTGGATGCATGGGTGTAAGCCAAGTCTGTTGTAACAGTGCTGACAAAGCTTTGCCAATTACAGCTCTGCCCAATGCCCATTTTTCACTTAATTCAATCTGCTCAATATCTTCAGGTACATTGTTTTCCCATGAATGAGTCATCACTGCTAGTGAAGAAAAGCCCCTCTCAACCACCTACAATGTACCATATGAGTTCATAAACTGAACCACTTACGTAATACATAATGAGGCTGCCTTTATGGCTATCTTGAGCCCATTAAAATAAGAACCTCCAGAGTACAATCTCTTACTGAACTGAAGAATCATTTAAATATTAAAGGTTCCTTTATATCATTCTTCGTGTGTTTGTGTGTATCTGTGAGTCTATGGACAAAAGCATTTGTAATTTGCTTTAGAAGATATTGGTGATTTCAATCAGACAGTAACTTCTTAGAGATTGTGATGAATTTGCATATTTATTCTTCCTCTGAATGATGCCTAGCCCATGATGAGCCAAATGGGAAATGCAAAGAAATACATACCTGAGGCCAGGTCTCCAGACCAGGATGCATATGCTTTAACAGAGCTCCAACTACTGATGAAACCAAGTTTGGGATATCATCTGTAATATTTTCATCACCAATCTCTACTACAGAATTTAGAAGCTGAAATAAAATTGAAGTCTCTTCCTCTTCAATATTTATCCTACTAATTAAAACTTGAAGAAGAGGCAACCACTCAGGCGGTGGATAGTCATTCTGAAAATAGATGTAAAGGGAAATAAGACTAGAAAGTAGAAACAAAGCATGCTTACACAATGAACAATCAATAGGGTGATTCAAAAACCTACTTCAAGAAGCTCCACGATTGCCCCAGAAGCAGAAACTCGTACAGGATAACAAGTATACTCATTATCTGGCATTGCCAGTGCCTTGAGCAATGAGGAATAAATATCTGCATTCATCTCCTGAAAACAACGAAGAAGCTCTTAAGAATGTTGGCGAAGGAAGTATAAACTAAACAATGTTCAGTCATGAAAAGGCATACTGTAGTGTTATGCATTAACAAAGAAATAGAATGAGTGGAAAACAGTCCTACATTTGGAAGACAAGAAGCTAGCTCCCCAAGAACCCAATTGGCAGCTGCAACCAAAAATGGAGGCATTACAGACACTGCATACAGTGGTATCAGCCGAGTGCGAACCAGAACAGATAAGTGTCCAGGTTTTAGCTCCCTTAGAAACTGTCATAAATTGCAGTACCAGAGAATATTGATCAGAAAAGCTCACTAAACAACAATTTCACTGATGATAATAAATGGCTTGGCATTTCCTTACATCTTGCATCCCTCCATATGCGATTAGAACCCCGAAATAACTGTCATGGTTATGCACAATCAGAATGAGAAAACATGAGAGCATGAAGGAACAAAATAAGCTCAGCAGCACACCTATCTAAGCAGGAAGAAGATAATGATCTTATAGTCAGATTTCAGTGTTGAGAATTCAAATGCTTGATTTGGTTAAATATTTGATCATGAACACATCACAACTATTTTCACAAATACTTATCCCAAGGAGAAGTACTTCAAACATAATTTACCACAAGGAACCTTCAAATACGACACTGAGAATTTTCATGAACTTACTCATTTAAAACTCTTGGTTCAGATGCATTAGCATCAGAAGGAATGGGGAATTTAGATAAAAACGGAAGGACCAGCAACTCTCCCATAGAAGACTGCTGATTATCTCTCTTATTCTTTTCACCCTTCTTACGTTTAGTAGATCTGGGAGAAAGATTGCGACATGGTACCATGTAAGGGCCCTGTTATGCATTTATCAAATTACAATGTAAACAGTATTTCCATTTAAAAATACAGATCCACAATATTATAAAGGCCAATAAGTTCTAACCTTTGACTTTGAAATAACACCAAGTAAATTCAGTGCACTTTTTCTGGCTGTGAAAAGATCCCCCCTCCATCCAGATATTTCTTCCTGCATATGCAGGAATATAGGTGATAATAATATTATAAAAATGGAAAATGGATGATGAAGCAATAAGAAATAATTAATTGCCATACAAGTTCAGATGGAAGATTCTTTCGCATGTACTCTTCTGTATCTTCTTCCCACTCTGAGATATCCTATTTGAAACCACCATAATATAAAGAAAATAGAAGTAGGTCAACTAAATCAAGCAGTAAACGTAAAAAGAAATTTTCAGGAATTTATCCTAGAAATTGTACCTTCTCATTCAGGACTAATGCAGGGAAAATTGCAGAATCCAGCAAAAATGAAAAATGGGGTGAAACCAATCTCCATCCCTGTTCCGAATGAACTGAATCTTACCATCTCATACAAACAAAATTGCTTGCAGTTTGTAAAGATAAAATAGAGCACAGATGAAATTACCGGGCCTGTCTCCAGAATGTGGGAAATTACATCAAATGCTAAGGAAATTATTCTCTCTGACAGGAAATCGAGCTTCTGCATGGAGCCAGCAAACAAGTACACATGCATAATTATAAATGCATGCATATCTGCATGCAGTTCTATCAAAAACCTCCAGAATAAAGTCTTCTCTACATAGATGTAAGTGCTGAAACACAATGCACTTGTGGGAAATGCATAAGATTTGAAACAATATATGGCACCAACTTCTAATAAATTATTAACAAAAGATGATGCGAAATAGAAAGGAAATTAGGGTTGGAAGATAGAATTGAGAAGGAACAAAGAGCAGAGAAGAACAGAGGTGGGAGAAGGGTAGAGAAGGAGAACACTGAGAGAGAGAGAGAAAGAGAAAAATGCAAGTTTATTTCATTAACATTGATACAATATTCTACCGTTACATGGTATTTATAATCCCTTCTAAATGCCGTCGTAAGGCTAAACGTCCTACAATTAAAATGCCACCAAATTAGAAGATCTTAAGGGGGGAAAAATTACACTGATATTTGAGCTGTACTTTACAATCTTCAGAACACATTTTATGATGTCTGGCATTAACCTGTATAAGGAAACCATTCAAACCAACATGAACAACATCCATGACACTGTATGATCAATTATATATTATAATCTAAAATGTAGAAACTATATTACTTATCAGAATACTTCCGGTGTCTAGTAACTAGGGCACAGAAGACAAGCAAACTTCTTTTCCCTGTCTTCAATCTCAACGAGTGCCCGTCGTCCCCACTAACACCATGATCAAAATTCAAAGAACCAAGAAGCCCAATCAAATCCCAGCAGATCGAGGGTAACAAAGGAATCAGTGCAGATGGCATATGTGACCTCACCTACAATGAAAAGCAGAGGAGGAAAACACAAATAAATATGCAAGAGATATCATAGGCCGTTTTAGTGGAGTTTGGTAGCAAATTATTGAAGAGCACAATTAATGAACAGAAGTCGTGTCATGGATATTAAATAACCAGCTATTCGCCAAGAAATGCAACAAAAATGAAATGGATCACATCTGATAGGAATCAACAACATATCATTTGTTTCTCATAAACTCTGTTAAACGGAGTTTGAATACAGTATAACTCTCAACTCTGTTGTCTTTAGTCTTCAATTTATAATTCATATTACCGTAAAATTTCTATACTTCATAGTTAGCGAAAAACTGTCTTACAGTGAAATATATGCATTTGCAAATCAGAAGAAGCATCTTCTCCACTTCCAGTGTTGTTCTACCATTGGCATAAATCCCCTGTTTGAAACAGTGTAAATTCTTCACTACAAAAGCTTATAAAAACAGGTAATTCTGGATAAAGAAACAACCTGTTCATGGAATTGATGGAATATAGCTAAAACAGGCACAATAATTTCTTTTGCAATTTGCTCTAGCTGAGGTGGCACTGGCTCCTTAGCAACTTTAGGATTTAGGAAGTACTGCCAGAAAATGAATGTAAATTAACCATAATATTGATCATCAATTTACAAATATGTGTTAACCACACAATGCGCTTTGTTTAGCACACCAACCGATAGTTTCATGAGGAAGATATTATGTACCTGGAAAGGTCTGATGAGAGCATGAAGAATTGTAAGAGCATTAATAGTATTCCACTGACAATTTGCACTACTGTTTATAAGATTGCTATTCCAAATAGCATACCGCAGATCAGGTACAAGATCAGGCCAAAAATTCTGCTCAACGAACTCATTAACAACAATAATCCGGAACTGCCACTCAAAAAACACAACCATAAATAAAAAGTATTGATGAGCTAGCAAACAGCACAAAATAAAAGAATGAAGCTTTCATGATTCATTGAGTAGTGAGTACCACTTCAATTAATGCTTTTAGTACTGCAGGTTCCACTTTAAGTAAAGTTTGCATCAGATGATCCTTGAACTCCTTGCTGACTTTTGAAGTTGGACAATCACCATTATTATTCCTCCTAGTAAAGTTCTTAAGGTAAGTAGCAGCAGCAACTCTTTGACCTTGATTTTCCCCTCCTTCAGAATAACAGAAAAATTCAAAAATTTCAGCAACTAAAAGAGAGGGAGAGAAAAAAAAAAGGGGGGAGGATTCCTTCTAGGGATTAGCAAAATTCATTTTCATTGCCCATTTCCTCAATAAACAAGCTTAATTAAGCAGCGAATTAAATTCTAAAAAGAAGCAAAGTTATAAAATTTAGAGGTTCAATACCAGCAGCAATGGAAAGGGTGGAGAACGGAAAGTGAGGGAGGACGGAGAGGCGATCAAGAGCTTCTGTGGCCGCACGAACGACGTTAACGTCGAGACTAATGGTGTCATTTAGCAGCTGAGCAATTTGAGCAACCTCCATAGTTGATTTGCTAGCTACTTCTGCTCTTGGATTTTGATTGTGAAAACTGAAAACCCTAATCCTAATAAGTTGGGGGAAGAAAATGATAAAAAAGAATTGCGCGGGAAACCATAGCGGATCTCGAACCTTGTAAATTTCACATGCAAAGTAAGAGTTCCACCGTTTGGGCTACTACCCACACTGTCACTTGAAATTTCAAATTGACTGGTGAAGCTTTATTCAATAGTAATCCATTTCCTTTTTTAACCTGTTAGTAATCTATTTATAATCTATAGTATTCTCGGACCCAAAAAAAATCCTAATCCTATATCAAAAAAGAATATATGTCAAACGGGACTTTTTTTAAAATCAAACTTGACACAAATTAATATTGTCCTCTTGTACTATTATACCATACAATAATAAAAGAAAGATTGCGTTTATTATTAAATTTTATTCTAACTAAATTAATCAATTAATTAATAAATTATACTTTCGCGGATTGTTTTTTAATTATGGATTATATTTTTAATTATAGATTGATCCTAATGTTATTAGAATTAATATTGTATTATAATTAAAAGTTAGTCTTAATATTGTATTATAATTAAATTAATTTTAATTAATTGATATTAATTCTAATACTATTTATTAATATTGTATCATAATTAAGAGTAAATATTAATATTGTATTCTTTTAAAAAATATGGATAAAAATTTATAGAATTAAATAAAGGGTTTTTAAAATAAAATCAAATGTGTACATATATAAATTTATTTCAATAATTATTTTATTTTTATAAAATATTTTAGAAATCAATTATACTTATATAATTAATAATATTTAATTAATATACTCAAAAAAAATTTATTATTATTAATATATAATTAATCAAATTAACTATAGTATTAACAACTAGAATATTTTTTAGAAAAAAATAATGAGAATATAAACTAACTTAATACATGCACTATTTTTAATTAATGATACTCATACAATAATTTATTATATTACTATTAAAATATAATTAATTAAATTAATTATAGATCAACAATAAAAATATAAAATGAGTTAATACGTGTAATACACATTAAAAAAGATTATTCAAATCATAAAATAATCGAATTAACTATAGATCATGCTAAAGATCGAATGTGTACCAGAGGGGGGAGACATTAGCTTCATCCAAAACACCCCTATAAAATTTATATTGTCGAAAGTAAAGTTATTTTTATATAATTATTTATAATAATTAATTAAATTTAAATTATATTTTAATAAAAAATATTATTTTAATTATTAATTAATGAAATTCAAATAATACTCTAATAAGTAATACTATTTTAATTATTAATTAATTAAATCATATTTTAAGAAGAAATACTATACAATTATTCATAATTAATCAATTATATTTAAATCTTTGTCACAGCCCAAATTTGTAATTTTTATGGACTGTATAAATAAGAAAAAGGACCAAGTTTAAATTTGCAAATATTTTTAGGTTAAGTTTAAATTTTGCATATCAATAGCAGTCCGTAAATTTTACCGACATCAGGTAATGAGTAGTATAAACCATCGTAATCAAGTATTAAACCTATAAACACTTGATAAACACATTGAAACTCTTTAAACAAGAATAAACCCCTTGTATACAAAGGTAAACCAACGTAAATGAAATTCAAATTAAGTGTAATTCAAGTGAAATAAAATGCAAATTCACAATTGGATTACAGAATACTCAAAAGACAAAATTAGAATTTGTGAAAAATTTTAGCAAATGACAAAAATATAATGTGAATGGGTTGAAAAATGTGAAAATAAACAAAGTGAAAGAAATTTATGGAGCCTTATTGATGAAGTGATAGACAGAATTGTTAATGAAGAATTAGAGAAGATAAGAAATGAGGAAGAAAATAAATTTATTGAGGGTATAAAAGAAAGGCAAGAGTTGCCATTTTTGGAGCTTAATAAAATTAAGCAAAAATATATTTTTATTGCCAACTTTTTATACATCCATTATTTTTAAAAATTAACACCATAAAACCACTTCTAGGATTTTGGTGATCAATTTAGATGTAAGAATCGCCTTAAATGTTGGCCAAAAAAAGGAGTGTCAATTTCTGGTAGCCATTAAAATAATAGAGTACCAGTCAATTTTGGCCTCAATTTTCACTAACTTTCCATCATTTGCTTTCGAATTTGAGGCCATAAATTAATAGTGCGTGAACAGAGCTTTCTAACGGTACCTCATTTGCCCAATTTCGTCGCCAGAATTATGAGAAATGACTAGAGAAAATACGATGGCAAGCTGAAATTTCTACAGAAATTCTAAGGTAGAAGACGATCAAAGCGACGCCATTTGACCAATTTCATTTTGACCCAGAAGTTTCTACCTCATTTTAATTCAGTCCCTCCGCCTATTTTCTTTAGGTAATTGACTCCAAAACTTATTTTAGCTTTTCAATTTTATCTAAGAGCCTGATTATTCAATTAAATTGATTTTATTTTTATAATTTAATATTTTTGGGACCTAAAAAAAATTAATAGGACATTAAAATTAAGCATAAAAATATTATAAAATTTATTAAATGAGTTCAGAATTGGAATAAAAATATTTGGAGACCTAAAAATTTAATTTTGGACATTTGATGAAGGATATTCAAAGGAAGATTAATTTCAATAATTAATAACATTAAATTTAAAGATTAAAAAGGAAATAAAAGGAAATAATAAAACAAAAAAATAGTCCGGATACAAACCGTAAACTTATGACTTTGGATATGAACGATTTTAGGACAAAGGACAGTCCGAAAACATAAAGAATAAGAATCTGAATCTTAAGGAGACCGATATTCGATACTTTAACTTTGAAAAGCTCTAAATTTTATTTTATGCATCACTTTTAATATTTTACATTATTTATTTTAAAGTTATTTATTTATAATGCAATTTATGATTTGTTATGTTAAATTTTATGATTTTACTTTTAAGTGAAATATTATCCATAATTAAAGTAATTAATTGAATTTTTATTAAATAATCAAAAACATCCATATGATTACGATAAAAATAATGTTTTTGAAAAAAACCGATAAATTTCTAAGTATTCATTAATTTTTTATAAAAAGATATATTTAATTAAGAAAATGGTATTTTGAAGTAAGTATAAGTAATTATATATATAAAAGATGAGTTTTAAATAAATAATTGAGATTTTTATTTAATAGATCAAACCATCCACGTGATTTGGCAAAGATAATATTTTGAGAAATTATATATAAATATAAGAATTGAGTTTAAATTAAGTATTTATGATTTATTAAGTTATTTTTATGAAAAAATAAGTATTTTAAAAGATATTTAAGTTTATTTTGGAGAAATCAAAGTACCTAAAATAACTTGAAAAATATTTTATGAAAATGATTTATAAATTAAGATAGAATCAATATTATGAGAAAATATTAATTTTAATATTTGATTTTGAAAATACCATATAAAGCAATAAAGTAAAGTTTTACGTTAAAAATATTTTTAACATGAAATATAATAATTTTGAAACAAGTATATTTTTTATAAAGATATACCAAGTTTTAATAAAGATTTTGTTAATATAAAATATAACATGTTTATGATAAAAGTGTTTTCAATTATTATATTAAAATGAAATTATTTTGATAAAAAAGTGTTGTTTTTAAAATATGATGGAAAACATTATTTAAAGTATGATTTTAAAATAAGTATTTGTAATGAAAATATTGATTTTGAAATGATTATTTATGTTGAATATCATGATGAAAAATATTGATTTCGGAATGAATTGCAAAAATGATATTTTTGAAAGAAAAGTACGTATGATTCAGAAAATTGGAAATTATGAGAAAAATATTTTAAGCTCTACTAAGAATTTAGTTGAACTGAGTTAATGTAGAGAATGATCAGTAATATCCTGAGTTTTGATATATGGCCATTAATTGTTCCGGCGACGGCCGTTGTGATTGATTTACGGTGACGACCATTATTTATGCCTATGGACCGATTCATCCATGCAGCTATTCATGCCTACAGGTCGATTCATCCATGCAGACATAAGTTTGTCTAAATATCTAGTGGAGCTAACCAAGCAAAGTAAAATTTTAAATAAAGCAATTTAGTTTATTTTAAAGAAAAATTTTATTTGATAATTATTTTATTAAGTACTTTACAATATTTAAATTATGTTTTGAAGTATGCATGTACATGTAAATTATTTATGCTTTCCATTAGTTAAAGTATCTACTGAGCGTAATTGCTCAGTAAGTTTGGTTAATTTTGAACTTGGAGATCTTCAAAAGAAGTGAAAGAAACCGAAACTGTTAGATAGCATTAGGAACATGAAGAACTTAGATTGACATATACTGTATTAATTAAAGACAACTTAGAAGAAGCTAAAAAAAATGTACCCATAATAAATTTAGAATATGATCTGTATACCATATAGTATATGATGTGACACAACTTGGTTCGGCTATAAATGGTCAAATTAAGGGGTGTTACAGTCATACTTTAATAAGAAATACTATTTTAATTATTAATTAATTAAATTCAAATTATATTCTAATACTCTCTCCGTTCGTGAAAAATTATAAAAATTTCCTTTTGGACGTTCAAAAAAATAAGAAAACTTCCTAAAATGGTAAGTCTTTAGTGGGTGGAAAATGAAAAAAAACTTATATACCCTTGATAAGATATATGAGTTGAATGATGGGTTGAATACAATAATGAGTAGTTTTTAAGGTGTTGAATTAAATAATAAATACTTTTTGAGTTAGTAGGGATGGTTTTTGAGTTAGTGGAGAACACAAAGTGACAGAGTTGACAGTGATATAACAGTTGTCTGACTTTTCCTATAACAATTGAATTTTGACACTTTTTGTCATGAAATACATGGATTTCTTAAAAACTGTGGGCAATTTAGAAAAATTGTGGCCAGATTCAAGTGTCAAGAAGTAAAAACTGGCCACAAGTAATTAAACTTGCTAACAGCTATAGCAGACAGTAGTAAATAACTGGCCACAAGTGTAAAAAGTTGTGGCCATAATTTTTTAAAAACTGACCACATATTACAAAAGTAGTCCACACTTTTTACACTTATGTAAAAAAGTTGGCCACAAGTTTTGCAAGTTGTGGCCACTTTTTCCAAAAAACTGGCCATATATTAGAAAGTTGTCCACACTATTTCCAATAAAGTTGCCCCTATATTACAAAATTAGTCCACAGTTTTTACATCTAATCACATAATCGTGACTTATGCTATTTGAACTTAAACCAGTGTTCTACCTACTAATTCCTTAACTTAACAATTCTATTCACAATCATAAGTTTGGTTAATTTTCATTCAAATATTTGGATAATTCATTGAAATTGCAAGTTTAATCACGTATGAACACCTAATCGCATGACCCTGACTAATGATAATTGAACTTCAACTAGTGTTTTACCTACTAATTCCTTAACAATTCCATTCACAATCATAAATTTGGCTAATTTTCAATCAAATAGTTGGACAATTCATTGAAATTGTAAGTTTAATTAGGGGTGAACTGA
>CATIWJ010226980.1:0-22132 GCA_949640765.1 Croton laevigatus | reverse complement strand
TGTCAATCCGAAATTTCGAATTATCAGAATTTCAAATATTGCAAATTTAATTAAAGAATTTATTTAATAATGATATTTATTTAAATTGAGATTTATATTAAAACTAATGGAATTTGAATATAAATAATCGATGTTGTATTTTGAATAAATTATCAACGCCAAGTAATTATTTAATTGGAGAAATAATAAGATAAATGTAATGGTAAAGTTTTAAGATAATAATTGGACAAACAAAAATTAAAATATAAAGTATAAATGAATGAGGGATTAATTTAACTGTGATTGATCAACTAGATAGCATTGGGGAATAATCAGAACATGGAAGTATAGAGAAAAGTGTTGCAGTGAGGCGACAGCCAGGTTTGATACTTTACCCATACTTGATTACGTGCAGATTGGTGTATTGTGATGACGTGATTTGTAAGCTATGATAATGTGCTTGCTATGATTGCCCTATGTTTTGTTATGAAAATTATTGTTAAATATTTATGATTATATGAGTAAAGTATCCACTAAGCGAAGCGCTTAGCAAGTTAGTGTTTGCTAACTTGTAGGGGTTAGAAGCAGAAGTCAAGAAAGAACCAGTAAAGCAGAGCGATATCAGAGGCTGAGCAAGTCGTAGTGTGACATATACTGTAAAATTATAATTGAGAGTAGTTATGAAATTGCAATGGTAATTTACATTTTGTTGTAATTTATTGGTGTAATTGTCATATTTAAAGGAAAATAAGTTCTGGGTACCGTCGAAGGACACATGTGACACCTTAGTTTGTCTTATTCGTAAGGCAGATTTGGGGTGTTACAGATTTAGTGTAATTGAAATTGATCTACTATGCTACCTACTAATTCATCAAGATTTTAATTCAACAAAACAAACTTGGCTCATTTTCAATGAAATAATTGGTTAGTTATGTGAAATTACAAGTTTTGTTAAGCGTCCACACATAAACACATGTTGATGATTTAGTGTAATTGAAATTGATCTACTATGTTACCTACTAATTCATCAAGATTTTAATTCATCAAAAAATATTTCGCTCATTTTCTATCAAATAATTGGTTAATTATGTGAAATTACAAGTTTTGTTAAGTGTTTATACCTAGAAAACATATTTTTGATTTAGTTGTCCACACTTTTTCGACTGAAGTTGGCCACAAGTGCTCAAAATTGTCTACAGTTTTTGCACCAAAGTTGGCAACATGTGTTAAAAGTTGTCCACATTTTTATCACGTATGTACCATTTTACTGAAAAGTTGTGTCCATTTTTTTCACAAACCTGGCCACATATAACAAAGTTGTCCACACTTTTTATACCAAAGTTGGCCACAAGTATTAAAAGTT
Source organism: Croton laevigatus (assembly GCA_949640765.1). Classification (NCBI taxonomy): domain Eukaryota; kingdom Viridiplantae; phylum Streptophyta; class Magnoliopsida; order Malpighiales; family Euphorbiaceae; genus Croton; species Croton laevigatus. The sequence continues at coordinate 20,790 of CATIWJ010226980.1, read as the reverse complement.
GTCTACAGTTTTTACCTTTATGTACTATTTTACTGAAAAATTGGCCACAAGTATTACAACTTGTGGCCATTTTTCCCCAAACCTGACCACATATAACAAAGCTGTCCACACTCTTTACACCAAAGTTGGCCACAAGTGTTAAAAACTTGTCTACAGTTTTTACTCTTATGTACCATTTTACTGCAAAGTTGGCCACAACTTTAAAAAGTTGAGGCTATTTTTTTCATAAATTTGACCACATATTACAAAGTTGTCCACATTTTTTACACCAAAGTTGGCTATAAGTGTTAAAAGTTGTCCACAGTTTGTACTCTTATGTACAATTTTACTGTAAAGTTGGCCACAACTTTTTAAAGTTGTGGCCTTTTTTGCCATAAACCTGACTACATATTACAAAGTTGTTCATACTTTTTATACTAAAGTTGGCCACAAGTATTAAAAATTGTCTACAGTTTTTTCTTTTATGTACCATTTTACTGCAAAGTTAGTTGTGGCCATTTTTTCCACAAACCTGAAACACGTGGCTAGGGGTGGGCAAAACCGAACCGCAAATCGAAACCGAACCAAATAATCGATTAACTGAATTTTCTGTTCGGTTTCGGTTCATAAAATTTGTAAACTGAATTTTCGATTCATGAGATGGTATGAACTGATTTTCATTTTACACATAAAATTTGGTTAAAACCGAATCCGAACCGAAATTCAGTTAAAACCGAATTTTGGTTCGGTTTTTGGTTTATAAAATTTATATTTGGTTTTGAACCGAAAATCGATTTTTGGTTCAGTTCCGATTTTGCCCACCCCTAGACGTGGCACATTTTGTGGTTAGATGAAGTGGGTGAGTTTGATTATTTTATTAGATGTGTTTATAGTTTTTTATTGAGATAGTGGGTGTTGTTACATCATGTCTTTTGGTGGAGTATTTTTAAATTGTAGTGTAATGATTAGAAGAATAAGGGTATTTTGGGATAAAAGTGGAGAAAGTATGTATTTTCTTAATCTACGTGCAAAAGGGAATTTGGACAAATAAAAAGAACGGAGGGAGTATATAATTAATGTTATAATTAGCAAAAAAAATTGGAAGTGCATTAAAAATTCATAAATATTTACCTGAGATAAATTTCTAAAATTAGTAAAACTCTGAAATTGAATATGTATATTTGACTTTCTTATATTTGAGTTTATAGATGAAACCTATATAAAAAAAATAAAGTTACATTTATGATTACAATATTATCTAAAAATGAAAAAAAATAATAAATTCATAAAATAAATTATTTTTGAGTGAAGCTGAGATCCCAATGAGTGTATTAATCGAGGATACATTGGCATGTAACCATAGTATAATTGTGATGTTGTGCCTGCATAAATCATTAATATTTATATTACATACATGAAACAAATTTTAAAAAAACACATTGTACTATATAAATTACGATACATTAATTTCTCTATAAGATTTAAGTTGCTATGTTGAATCGTTGAGCTAGTAACCATATTGAGAGATAATGGATTAGTTGTTGAAAAATCTTGGTTGATAGAATTTGTAACATCAGCATTTATAACATCGACATTTGGTGTTGAATGCTCCACCTTATCCACAGCTATAAAAATATTGATTTTTTTTATATATTTTTAATATAGATATAAATTCATGCACCCGGATGTGGATATGAAGATTCAAACTCAGTCCGTTCGGATTCAAATGCAAATGTGTTACTACCTTTACTAGCTTCCAACCACATAAAAATATTTGTTATTAAATATACAAATAAACTGTGTGTGTGAAGAAATTATCAAATAAAAGTCACTTACTGTTATTTGTGTCTTTTTTTTTTTTTGGTTCTTTTCAAAATTTCCTTTCAATATGAAATTAGATACTCCTTTAGGCTTGACATGAGGAGGATTTAATATGGGAGTCTCATGAATCTCTTCACAATCATTATTAGCAACTTTCTTTTTCTATGTTGTTTGGCTACCCAAATTTTTATCCTTGAAATTATTTGTAAAAGCTTTATATCATTCATCAAAGATTTTTCAAAGAATTTGCCTTGCTTTCTCATCTCCTTAGCTTATCGTTACTAAATCATAAGTATAACACATTGCATGATTGCGCCATACAAGTTCAATTTGTTGACCATCTTTTAGTAACATATCAATTTGATTATATAAAAGTACTCTTATTTTAGCTTCCTTAGTCCATCTCCTCAGAATGTATTGCTCTAGAATTCTAATAACATTTTTGTAGTATAATATAGCCAATGCATGTGTACAAAGTATGCCAACAGTTTCAAACACTTTACAAGAACAACTGATATCCATGGTAGACATGTTAGATGGAGAATAATAGTTCTTGAATTTTTCCTTGAACTATACAATCAAATTTGAGTAAATTTTTCTCACATATAGTCTCTTTAAAGTTAAGAGCTTCACATCCATTTAGATATTTTTTCTCAAATAATTTGTACAACTTATGTGTGTAAACACTTCCTGCATGCTGAAGAATGATATTATTTTTTACTTGGCATGCAGGAGCACTTTGTTGGTAATGGTGATCTTCTTCTGCTTCATTATTGCACCATTTTTTCACCATTTTTTCAAATGCTAATACAAATTATGTAAAGGAAATAGATTTACTACCTAACCCATTCAATACATTATTTATACTTTCACTTCTTTGAGTTGCTCTAATACCACCATTAAAAACATCCTTATTTAATATTGAGCACCATTTATATCGAATATTGTACATCCTAATAAGCCATTTATGATTTCCATCAGTATGGTTTTTAATTATTTTTGACCATGTTTCCTCAAAATCATCTTCTGATTCACATCCATACAAATATTTTTTAAAGAAGCTATGAAAAGTGCTATAAGAGTTTAATCTACCTAGATGAAAATGTGCACTCTTTGAAATATGCCACAAACATAATCTATGTCTTGAAGTAAGTAACACATTTTCCATTACATTATTCATAGCTTGATCTTGATCAGTAAAAATTGTCTTTTGTTCTTTTATTTCCTATTGATTCTAAAATAGTGTTAAATAACCATTCAAAATATGCAACTGTTTCATCCATTAAAAATACATATCCAAACATATTATTTTGCCAATGGTAGTTAACTCCAATAAATGGTGGACAAATTAAATTATACATGTTTGTTTGATATGTAGTATCAAATGCTATGACATCTCCAAAATCATCATAATCTTTGATCTGCCGTCATGCCAGAAAAAATTCTTCATCCGACCTTGATCATGAAGTTGAACATCTCAATAAAACATTTCACCTTCTTTATTTTGCTTGTGCCCTGAAATATTGAACTAAACTTTGAGAGTCCCCAACTTTAATTACTTTATTCTTTTGTACATGAATATAATTATAACAATCTTTTTTTTCAAATCCAATATTTATTGTCCCACATCCTTCTTCTGTCATGTATGAATTGTTCAAATGTCTGCATTTACCATTGATTACAATAGAATACTTTTTGCATGAGAAATTGACCGTACTGATCTTAACAAATGCCTTTTGATTGCGAAGGCTAACAAATGATTATGTTCATCAATGAAGCGAGTTACTTTCTAGAGCACGTCTTTATCAACACTAAAACGAATCATGGCTTTGCAATCTGTTCTTGTTACAGGTTTAATCCTTCTTTAGAACAATAATAATTTTTTGTTCTAATATTTGTTGTTCCAATGTAATAATATTGTTTTCCTTTTCTCACCGAGAATCCCTTACGAAATTCATAATTACTGTATAGTTCATATGCTTTTTGTTCGTTATTTACGATTTTGCCAAGTAGTTGCTCATCGAGGCCTTCATCTCTATTATTTCTGAGTTCAATTCTGCATCCTCCATTCCTGAAACATATCATAATATAATAAGTATAATGAATAACCACTTAAACAATTTGATATGAAAATAATTTTACATTTAAAATTTCAGCTGTTTACTAAAAACTATGAATTTAAATAAACTACTGTAAAATAACAAGTACTATAATATTGACATAAACTTATGATTTCAATTTAAATAAATTACTATAAACGAATCATGTTGTTGTTAAGATTTTAAATTTTTGAATAAAGATACTATGAGTTACTAAGATGAACTTGTTTAATTGTTTACACAAATACATGCATTGCGCTGTGCATATCGAATAAATCACTACCGATAACTAAATATTCCAAAATTAAAATTTTATTTATATTTAATTATTATATAGCTTTATCAACCTATTGTTTTTTGTTTTCTACTCAAAATCAACACAAAAGATAAAATACAATGATACCTATAATTTAGTTTCTCTTCCTGTAACTTTTTTATTTTTATTTATTTATTTATTTTTTGCAAATTTCAGCACATTTTCCTACATCTTTTTCTTTTTTGGGCAAACTACCAGCACCTCTTTGTAGGAAAAAATCAGTAACAATGGATTGATTTTTTTTTTTTTCAAATACTCTGCATTAGGGTAGACAGCTTTTTCTTTTTCTGCGTTAGATTGAAGAAAAATGAAAATAATTAGTTTTAGGGGTGTTATTTTGCAAATGTCAACTTTTCTTTTACTGAAATAAATTTAATGATTACATGTTAAAATTATGTAATATGTCAATTTTTTATTGAGCTGGTCCATAATTTAGATGGTGAACCTGTACCAGCTAAGAATTTCTCCAAAAGTAGGGCAACCCCACTACTTTCAATTTAACTTTCAGACCATTACAGATTTCATGCAACCCTTTTTCATTACTAAATTAAACTTACTGAGACACAATTCTATTATTAAACCTCATCCTAATTCATTTTTCATCATCCCTTAATCATCTTAGCATTTCATCTTGCCTTATCAATTGTACATTTCTTTCACATATTATTTCATTTTCCAGCACAAAGCAAACTTAAATGAAATCTAAATTTCACTATCATACCTATTTAAGACATTTCATCAAACATCTAATATGTATAATAACTTATAATTGAATTTCCTATAACCTAACCTAACCTAACAAATTGCCAAGAACTTTGTATTTCAAGTATAAATCTTCCATTAACCACTATAAAGTTAGTTAAACATCAATTCCTCAAAATCTAACAGATCAGGGCAAATTTATTCTTAAATAAATATGTAATATTTATCCTTTAATTCATCAAATAAAGTAAGATCAGATAACTATGAACTTATCTTAATCAATCCCAAGCAAAAGTTGTTTGCTATCAATAGGGCCGTCTCATAAATTTGGGATGCCATGTACAAAGTATTAAAATTAGGTGTTGGGCTCCATAAAAATTATGATATATATAATTAAAATAAATAAGAAACATATATTTTGAGAATGGCTAAGTATAAAATGCTTAATAAAACTAGTTACTTGCTTCAGGTTCAATTTCTAAAACGCATATTTAGTATTATTTTTTAAAAATTTTTTTAAAAATTTGGGCCGTAAAAAAATAAAAGCCCTGTGCAAATGAATTACTTGCACAAGACCTCCAACGGCCTGGCTATCAAGTGAAAATCAAGTTTTCCTCTCACCCTCTTGCAGAACATGATGTTTCCTTGTTTCTTTCTCTAAATTAAATTCACATTTTTTTCTCCCTTTTCCAGACAAGGGGTTTTGTGATATTTATCTTGCCACGTGCATATCACATAACCTAAGATTATGACATTTAGCTCCCTAAACTTTCATAATTTTCTTATTTGAGTCCATTTGATTCATTATTCATAATTTAGACATAAATACTTTTTAAGGATCCTATCAATATTTATTAGATAATCCAATATTATGTTTATACTAATTAATTGGCCACATTAACGTCAAGTGCTAAAATCAAATATTCTGTTTAAAAATATAATTGTGCTTTATCTTAACATGCTTGTACTTATCCAAATATTTAGTCTTATTGATTCATGTGATTGTAGAGAACAAAAATCACAGAGAATGAAAATCACAGGGGTAGGGTTGAATGGAGATGTTGAGGTATCGAAAAAGACACGGATTGCAATGGTGAACCATCGTCAAAAATCAAAACAAAAGGCCTATTCAGTGGATGATGTGACGGCGGAATGGGCTTCGGTGAGAGAAGAAGCACTGATATGAATGGAACAATTCAGAACATAAGAAGGAGAGAACGGTTATGGAGGATGCCATATTAGTCCATAAAACGAATTGACGGCCACTAATGTCAAATATAAACAAAAAGGTTGCTAGTTTTGGGGTTTCCCCTTATAGTGATCCATTAAACTTCAGGGGGATCCTATTTGGAAATTGAACTTAAATGGGGGTCATATTTGAAATTTTCTCAATATTAAAGGCTACAATGTAATCCAGCCAGTAGGCCCAAATTGCCCAATTGCTGTTTGCTAGAGCGGTACCGTAGTCGAGGTCAAAACCCTAGCCAACTTCATTCCACTCTCTCCTTCAGTTAGCCACTCCAACCAATTTCCCCAGAATTGCATCTCTGTAAGGTTTGAATTTATATATATCTGCTTCAGTTTTGATCTCTATACCAATTCTACGTCAATTTAATCGTCTTTGAATCCATATTCGCAGACTTGTACCATTTTCAATAATGTCTTTCGGAGAGACAGCTTGCACTTACGCTACTCTAATCCTCAATGACGATGGAATCCCCGTGACAGTAAGCTTTTTTATTTTCATGATCGATTTTTCCGCAACTTCGTTTTAGTTTGGTATTTTATTTTGGAGAAATGTTTTAGGCGGAGAAGATCTCTTCACTCGTGAAGGCTGCTAATGTCCAGGTGGAATCATACTGGCCAAGTCTCTTCGCTAAGTTGGCTGAGAAGAGGAACCTTGATGATCTCATCATGAATGTTGGTTCTGGTGGCGGCGGTGCTGCCGTTTCCGTCGCTGCTTCCGCCGCAGGTGCACCAGCCGCCGCCGCTGTTGCTCCTTCTGTTGAGGAGAAGGTATTATCGGTTTTCTATTTTTTTGTTTTAGGCTCAGAGGGAACAAGTAATTTGAATAACGTTATATATATATATTTTTCTGTTACAGGAGGAGCCCAAGGAAGAGAGTGATGATGATATGGGATTCAGCTTATTTGATTAGGTACCTTCACTTTTTTCACTCGTCATTATGTTTAAGCTGTTTTGCAAATTAGGATTAATTGTTGAGTGGTAAAGTCGAATCAAACCCTCTTTTAGTTTTTGTCTTTGTTTCAAGAACTAATTCAATTGGTTTTATTTTGGAATCAATTTGTCAGAACCAATACGAGGGGTTTCAATTTCATTTACTGGTTTACATTCAATGTATGAGCTATTCTTTATCCTTGCCTGATGGATTTTGCTGTTCTTTTTATTTGATTTGATTTGCATTTTTACATTTCTGGTAAGTTCCCATTGGATTAATTTTGGTTATATAGCACAAGAGCTAAATTTGATTGCTTCTCAATAACCTTTAAGGAGGGTTTGGGTTGGGTATAATTTGTTAATCACAATGCAGTGCAAGTTTTTATTGTTGCTTCACCATGTTAATTTGTGTTAATTTTTTTCAAATTAATCACATGAAGAAACTTCAAATGGGATTCAAAATATGATTGAAAAAAAAAAAAAAAATTTTGTAGGCGCAAGTAAGTTATTATTATACTGTATAATTGGCGTAAACCGGTGTATATATTTTCTGAAGAATCCAAATTTACATTGCTTGTGTTTTATTGTAGTCCTGTTGTGATTCTTATGATTATACAGTTGATGTGTGTAGCTATGTCTTGTATTTGGACAATGACAATTTGGAGATCTGGAAAAAGCTCTAACTTTTCCAGTTCTTTTCTTTTCTCTCCATTATGCACCGATGATTATATGAAAGAACATCTTTTCATTTGTTTAATTGTACTCTTATTGAAGATGGACAGCAAGGTGTTGACATGATAATAAGTTGCTAACTTTGCATTTTCTGTTTAAATTTCATTTCTTTGATTTTTTTGTTATCAAGCATCTTTCCGTTCCCACGTAATCTCAGTAATCTTTTTTTTTTTTTTTTTTTAACCAGAGTAATCTCAGTAATCTTACGCATTTAAACGTCTTTGCATTCCCATTGTGCGTAAATGGACAATCTTGAGCATCTACTGTGTAATTTTAACTCTCAATCTTTTGGCCAGGGCATTGAAATGATGCCATGTCAAAATACTTATTACCAGTCAATGGTTTTTTTTTTTTTTTGGCTAAAGTCAATGGTTTGTTTACACGGTAATTTTGAATTTGTTTTGTCATTGGTTTTTTTACGATGATATGCAATTGCAAGTATGCTGTTTTTGTTGAATCGACTTTATAATCAAGAATTTCTATTGACATGGCCGGGATTCGAACTCCATCTGTTTGGATGTAAGCGCGGAGGATGTAAGGGCGGATTGTTGAAATATGTTAATTTGTATTTGAATTAACACATTTTATTTTGATTCACAATTAGTGTCTTTTACCAACTTATAATGTAGTTCTGCTGATAATAAAATGAATTAAATCAAAATTTTCGGATGTGAAATAATGATAGATATAGTCAAAATGTCTGTTTCACATTAGTTTAACGGAAATGTACTACATATTAAAAATATGAAAAAGAAAATTAAAATGTAATTAAACTATCATAAAATGTGTTAATGTTAGTGAGACTAACATTCAGTTACCGGTAATGTAAACTAAATTTTAAATATAATGTACTCTCATCTCAGGTGTTTAATCCACTCTATGAAACTCAAAAAAAAAAAAAAAAATTCCACTCTGACTCAACATCTTTAATCATTATTAAATTCTAGTAACTTAAGAGGCTCAATATATTAAATTTATTTTTTAATTACATCCAAGAAGATACTATTATTATAAAAAATTTACAAATTAGTATTAATATCATAAAAATTTTTTAGTATTAATATGATAAAAAAATTTTTGGGTGTTATTTATAAAATTTGCAAATCTCAATTTAGTTGTTCTTTTGAGTTTAGATTGTGTGAATACTAAAATTTGTTACCCCATATTTCGATTAATTCGGCCCAAGTCTAAGGCAAAGCCCACTCAAGATTATCAAAGCCTTAGATAAAAACTAGCTCAATCCAAGTAATTTTCTATACCTAGCTACCTAAATTGGACCCCAATCTAGCTTTTTTAGCAGACCGACATAGCTGTTTCTTATTCCCGTGTGCCAATCTATGCCTCAATTACATTTTTCCTTGAATGGAAATTTTTTTAGATACATATATAAAGCAAGATTGGTTGCGAAATGATACAATCAACAATTTAGGTTGGACTACAATGATAGTTTTTCTCATGTTGCTAAGCTAGTAACAGTTAAAGTCCTCCTCGTACTTGTAGCCAAGTACAACTGGCACCTACACCAATTAGACATCAACAATGCCTATTTACATGGCACCGTCGATGAGGAGGTGTACATGGAACCCTCGGAGGGATATAACATAGCACAACTAGGGAAAGTTTGTAGATTATGAAAGTCCTTTTATGGACTGAAACAGGCAGAGCGCCAATGGAACAAGGAATTCACAGACAAACTTTAACAATTTGGTTTCAGGCAATCAAAAAATGATCATTGCCTTTTTACAAAACAAGATGCAACAGACTTTGTAATCCTACTCGTTTATGTAGATGACATATTGCTTGCATGCAACAATGAAGCACAGATTCACAAAGTCAAACAATATCTTCACAATCAATTTACTATCAAAGACCCAGGAAAGGCACAATACTTTCTAAGCCTTGAAATCATCAGAGATCAACGGGGTATTTACCTTTCTCAGAGATCACAGATTTACTTATTGATGCACAAATTGACACACAAAGCAAAGCCAACACTCCGTTAGTTCATGGTCAAAAATTTTTACCAAAAATAGGTACTGTTTTAATAGACCTAGAGCCATACAGACGAATGGTGGGTCACCTTTTATACTTGAATTTACAAGGCCTGGTATCACTTACTCCGTTCAACAGCTTTCTCAATATATGCAAAAGCCTTATCAAGGCCACCTCAAGGCAGCTATCCATTTATTGAAGTTTTTGAACTCCTCACCGGATCTTTCTCTTTTCTTCCCAATTGACACAGACTTCAAACTCATGGCTTATTGTGATGCTGACTAGGCAGCGTGTACAACAACGAGGAGATCTTTATCGGGGTACTGTGTTTTCTTGGGAAAATCTCTCATCTCATGGAAAACAAAGACACAAATCATAGTTAGCAAAAGCACGACTAAAGTTGAATACCGCAGCACGGCGAACACAGTGTGTGAGATTCTATGGATTAATAGAATATTGCAAGATTTGAAAGTTAAAGTGGACAAATCGATACCTTTATTTTGTGACAACCAAGCGGCTCTTCACATTGCTAACAACCCGATTTTCCACGAAAGAACTCAGCATGTCGATATCGATTATCATATCGTTCATCATCATATTCAATCTCGGCTGCTACGTACCTCTCATGTTCATACATCAAATCCATTAAGCGATCTGTTCTTAATTATTACCCATTCAAAGATTCAAATATCTGATGTCCAAACTAGGTCTTGTTTCACAGCGATTCCAGTTTGAGGGGGGGGTGTTCAAGAAGGATACACCATCATCATCAGCAAAGAAGGGAATAGATGAGCAATAGTAGAGAAAACATGAGAATGGCTAGGGTTAAGTAAAGTAAAACAGGCCAAAATCATTTTTTGCCCCATGTACTATAATGCTTTAGGACTTTTAGCCTCTAAATATACTAGTGGGCACTTTTAGCCCCTGTACTATTAAATAAAGATACTTTAGGCCCTTCTGGCCGGCCGGCCATTTTTTTCGGCGACAAATCTTGCAAATGAATATACCAAATTGAAGCCCTAGATATAAGGATTTCAAATCCGGTCTCATATTTGTCATCCAACCACCGGAAGACCTTGTTTTACATGTTTAAAGTTTTTTTCTTCAAAACTTTAAACACATAAAATGAGATCTTCCGGTGGTTGGATGATAGATATGAGGCCAGATTTGGAATCCTTACATCGAGAGTTTCAATTTGGTATACTCATTTGCAAGGTTTGTCGCCGGAAAAAAATGGGTCAAACGGCCGGCCGGCCAGAGAGGCCTGAAATACCTTTATTTGGTAGTACATGGGTTAAAAGTGCCCACTAGTATACTCTGGAGATAAAAATCCCAAAGTACAATACTATAGGGGCAAAAAATGATTTAGCCCAGTAAAACAGGAATGAGATGTACCCATACTTTACCCTAATACGTGTGGGTTATACCCGTTTTACTGTATTTAAGTTGGATAGTAGTTTAGGCTAAGCCCACACAGGCTCAACAAAACATATATATTGCATACTACAGAATAAATAAAACATATTTTCAATTCTCAAACTCAAACTTAACAGAGTCGGCAACCAAGAACAGAGAATTCAAAAATAAATTAATTTTTCTTCAGTTCATCTTACACAACAAATTATGAGTTAACAAAATATATATATATATATAAAACTATAGAACTAGAAAATTATGAAAATACTAAGCATTTTCTGTGACATATCCAACAGCTTTTTTTAATTGTTCCACCAATCAGTAATTATATTAGAAATAAATTAATATTTTGCGTGTCGTTGGATATGGGGTAGTGTCCTTATCCTCATAGGAAATTAAGAGAAACCTATTAATAATTATATTTTTGTTTTCTAAACTAATCCTTTTTTTTTAACATAGGTATACATAGTTATATATGCACACACACAATTTATGCACTCACTTAAAGGGGGGGCTTTCTTTCTATTTGTTGACTCAAACCAGCGTCGAACCTGCATCTCTTAGGCCTATTCTCCAAATCTCTGCTACTAGGCGCACACACAACTTGTGCACTCAAATGGGGTTGTCTTTCTATTTGTTGACTCCAACTAACATCGACTCTGCATCTCTTGGACCTATTATCCAAATTTCTACTACTGGACCACCCATCCCCAACTAATGCTTTAGTTGACTATTATTAAATTAGGGAAGACTTCTGACTTATAAAGTAATAGGAAGCCAAGTTGTTTTAATTAACTAATTTCCCTCAGTGCTAGTGATGATTAATTTTATAACATATGATCAGTGCTAGAGACCGAAATGGATTTTCATAATACTTTGTGATCAACTTTTCTCTTTTTTGACAAACAAAGATTCCTCTTCAACGCTGGAGAGGTCATTATAGAATTCCAAATCAGGCGTTAATTTGGTTTTGGAATTTGCAGTTTTTGTTGAATTTGAATTTCCTGGATAGAAATCTACATTTACTTCTATTTCATGGATTTGATTCATGTTTCTTCTGAAGTTTTCAATTTGCATTTATGATATATAATTACCTATTCTTTTTTTTATTTTCGAGTAATCAGATCAGAATATTTAACCTCCTTTCAGATTGAACATATATGCCTATCTTGTGTTTGCTCAGTGTCTATAGGACGACTTCCAGGTCCATGTACAATCCTTTCTCTGGTGTAGTAATCTTAAATTAACTGAATACTTTTAAGCATTTGAATAAATAAACTTTTCATTTTGAATTTAGGTTGTCTGAGCAATATATATATTTGTGATATTTTATGAACTCAGTAAATGTTTGTCTTCAAGTTGTATTTATTTTAGCTGTGTTTAGGTGACTGAACAACAGATTTTTGTTGATAATTTCTCTCTGTCTCATGTCTCATTCTGGATATTCTTTCATTTCTAAACCTTTTAAATTTTGAAGAAACTAATTTTAGCCATCTGATCTGATCACTTGAATGCTGACAGGGTTTGGGCTGTGGAACATGAAAGATGTTAAGGTTGCTGATGATTTGATTTGAAGCATCCGAACTGTAAAACTCCTTTTCAACAAGTTATTATGGCCTCTTCTTCTTCCTCCTCCTCCTCAACTCGTCCTCCGATAAAGCACCAAATCTTTCTTAGTTTCAGAGGCTTAGACACTCGCGACAATTTCACTAGCCATCTTGACGCTGCTCTGCGTCGTCAAGGGATCATCACCTTCTTAGACGATAGACTCGACAAAGGAGAAAATATAGAGCCAATAATTTTGAAAGCAATCGAAGAATCTCTTATTTCAGTGATTATTTTCTCTCCGAATTTTGCCACTTCTCCATGGTGCTTGGATGAACTTGTCAAAATCCTTGATTGTAAGAAGCGATGGGGCCAACAGGTTGTTCCTGTTTTCTACCATGTCGATCCAGCTGATATAGAAAACCGAACTGAGATCAAGGTGGACAAGTGGAGTCTCGCTCTAAAGGAGGCAGCTTATATCTCTGGTTTCGTTTCTCACAACATAAGGTAAGCCAAGCAAGTAAAATTTAGGTATCTCTACTAATTTCTCATGTGTTTACTTACTTATTTTACACTCTATTTATTTACTATGCTAGGCCTGACTCTGTTCTTGTTGAAGAAATCGTCAAAGATGTCTTGAAAAAGCTAAGGCATTTTGAATCATCCCATGAATGTGAGTACGCGGGTTTAGTTGGTATGGAATCAAAACTTGCAGAGATGGATCCATTATTGTGTATGGGTGGGCATGATATCCGTGTAATTGGAATATGGGGGATGGGTGGTATAGGCAAAACAACTTTAGCTAGAGTTGTTTTTAAGAGATACGCTTACCTGTTTGAAGGGAATCACTTCCTAGAAAATGTGAGGGAAAAATCAGAGAAAGATGGTCTAAATCAAGTAGAGCGCGAGCTTCTTGAAGGAATATTGGATGAAAGATACATGCAACCAAGAATGAATCAACTTAGGTACAAGAAGGTTCTTATTGTTCTTGACGATGTGAATAAATTTGATCAAGTAGAATACTTAGCCGGAAGGCATGATTGGTTTGGTGCAGGAAGTAGGATCATCATAGTAAGTAGAGATTACAAAGTTTTTCAAGATAGAGTAGATGAATTTTATTTAGTTAAAGCACTGTGTTACCGAGAAGCTCTTCATCTTTTCAGTTTATATGCCTTTAAAAAGGATCATCCAAAGAGTGACTATATGGAGTTATGTTGGAGGGTGATGGATTATTGTAAAGGACATCCATTGGCTCTCAAAGTTTTGGGTTCAACATTATATAATGCTGATAAAGATGTATGGGAAAGCCAATTACATAAGCTTGGGAAAATGCCATGTGTAGCAGTTCACAATTGTTTTAAAATAAGTTATGATATGCTTGACGATCATGATCAACAAATATTTCTGGAGATTGCATGTTTCTTTAAGGGAGAGACTGTATCTGAAGTTATAGAACTGTTAGATGCGTACGATTTCTCTACTTTAATTGGCTTAAATGAACTTGAGAGGAAGTGCTTGATTATCTTGTCAGACAAAATAGAAATGCATGAGTTGCTACAAGAAACGGGTCGTGAAATTGTTCGCCAAGAATGTATTGAAGAGCCTGGGAAACGGAGTCGATTGTGGAAACACGAAGATGTCTGCCATGTGGTGAAGAACAATACAGTAAGCAAGTTTTCTATTTCTGATATTTTAATTTTTTTATCATTTTAATTTGTTATAGAATTTTAATCCTTCGTTTAGGGATCGGAAACGGTGAAAGGCATATTTTTAAACCAGTGCAGACAAAGCTGGCCTCGTACAGTGTTTGCCAAAATGCCAAATATTAGATTTCTCAAAATCTATGGTGGTAGGGACAATAACAGCGGAAGTCTGTGGCTCCCAGAAGGTCTTGAATCTCTTCCTAATGAGCTAAGGTATATGGCATGGCATCGTTATCCTTTAAAGTCATTGCCATCTAAATTTCATTCTGAGAAGCTTGTTAAGCTTGACATGTCACATAGTAGAGCTGTTGAACGGCTTTGGGATGGAGTACAGGTATGCTTCCAATTAATCAACTCTTTTTTTTTTTTTCTTAAATGTGCAAGTGCTTATTAATTTGCTATTTTTATAAATAATAGGATCTTCCAAGTTTAAATTCTGTCAACCTCGAGTACTGTACAAAATTGATGGAAACACCAGACTTTTCCAAAGCTCCAAAGCTGGAGTTGATAACATGTGCACGTTGTTCTAGTTTGAAAGAGGTTTCCCCGTCCATCAGTGTTCTCAGCAACCTTCATCAACTGGATCTGTCATACTGTACAAACCTTATTTCTGTTCCAGAATGTCCACCATCTCTCAAAATTCTCATCCTTCACAAGAGCCCAAAAATCAACACTTTTCCTCAAGTTCCCAACACCATAGAGATTCTACTCTTAACAAATACCGCGATCGAGGAAATACCTGCATCCATCGGATCCTTATCCAGAATTGTGGAATTGTCATTCCACGGATGTGAAAAGCTTAAGAGCCTGCCCAATGCTGTTCTCCAGTTGAATCAACTTAGCAGTCTCGGGTTATGTATAAGAAATTTTAATCTTTGTGAAGTTATTACCCATCTCACTCGCTGGCCTCACTTGATCCATTTGTATCTGAATGGAAATAATTTTGAGACCATACCTCCAACCATCAAACGACTTTCACATCTTAGAGAACTTGATTTGAGCAACTGCCGAAGACTTAAACGTCTACCGCAACTTCCACCGTCCTTAATTCTTCTAATCGCAATTTCTTGTGTGTCATTACAAAAGGTTCCAAATTCAGTCAGGAAGCTCAGAAATGGACTCAGATTCTTGAATCTTTCGGGTGGCACAAGTTTTCATGAAAATCAAGTCAAGAGCATGCTACTAAATTCGCAGCGAAGAATACGACATATAGCCCAGGTTATTTCTCTGTCTCGACTCCACCTATAAATACTTCCGTACATTTGTACATTGTTTTATGAAATGCGGGGTAACCCTTTTCCAGATTCTGAAGTAAATTTCATGCACTCTGGTACTAGGAAGATGATGCAGAAGATTATGCAGAAGAAGCTCCATTTTCACTCATATTGCCTGGAAATAGCATTCCACAATGGTTTGGACACCAAAGTATAGGAGATTCTATTACAGTTCCATTGCCTCCAAATTGGATTGATAATTTGTTAGGTTTCGCATTATGTGCTGTGTTCAGATGCGATTCTCGTTCGCGGCGGATAAAGATGGAATGCCAATTAAAATCTGTGCAGGGTGAAACCTACTGCATGTTTACAGATGTATTGTTTTTACTTGGTGCCACTGAAAATGCAGCAGATACTATATTTGTAGGCTATCGTAGGAGAGTTTGTCCTAGTGATAAAATCATTGGCTGTAGGGAGGCGTTGTTTAAATTTAGCATTCTATATATAGGGAGAAAACCTGCACCTTCGTCCGTCATTAAAAAGTGTGGGGTTCATTTGTTACATAAACACAGCGGCGATGAACCAAGTGATGAAGAAGAAGAGGAAGAAGAAGAAGCTGGCCAATTATTTGATGAGGATGAAGTCATCAATGTTTCATTCAGTCCTTCAGTTAAAGAACAAGACAACTAAATGTTTTAAGAGGAAGAATCTATCATCTCCTGTTCAACATTTACGCTTCATCACAACCAAGAGGCAGAGGAGGAATTACAAAATCCTACTACAAGATTAAACTTCTCATTTTCTTTCATGAAATAGTCTTTTATATTTCTTTCTATCCAAAGCTGAGTAATTGAACTCAGATATCTGTATGTATAAGAGCATTCCAATGCAACATCTTTTATGGGCTTAACAAAATAGAAAGTGTCAATGAAAATGTAGATGGAAGTCAATATGTTGACACCAATTTAAAATTTTTGTCTCAAATGCAACACTTTTATTTTATATTTTTGTCCTTTGTTAGAATTATAATTTAAAATCTAGCCAATCACAACACACCATTAAACATAAATATTGTCTAGAAGGCTTTCTAAAAATAGAAGGTGAGCTTGACAATGTCAAGTTCACATTCAAAATAGATATTAGTATTGGAGAACATTTTTTAAAAAATTCTTCTATTTTACTTATGTCATGTGAACAAGAGTAATTTCATGTTACATTAGGGATGCTCTAAAACATCAACTTCTGTTATTTAAAACTGTGCCGTTTTAAATTTCTAATATTTGTCTTTAAAAGAAAATGAAGGTAGAAATTCAAAATATGTATTAACATGTACATCTTATCACATACTATTTTAATTGTATTTTGAGCGTATTATTTATAATTTTCCGTTAAAAGATGAAAAAAAATTATTCAGCAAGATATTGTCTAATATATTGATGTAATTTGCATTTTATTCATCTAAATCTTTAGTAAAAAATTTATAATTTCAAATTTTATAAACATAAGAGTGAGGCTACACTTCTCAATCGAGATCCTCTTGATTGAATTTTAAATTGTTTTTTCTGTTATACATGGGTCCCATGTGTTAAAAGGGTAAAAAATTTACAATTGTAATAGTTAAAAGAAATGGGGGGCAGAAATGTGGGGCAGAAATATCTATGTAAACTGTAAAGCCGTATCAAGGAAAGGAACCAAGGAAGAAGACGACGAAGGAAGAAGCCCTCGGCCGGCTTGCTACTTCAGCGTTTGCCTTCGCATTCATTTTCGTCTGCGTCGCAGCTAAATCCGCCAACAATGATTATCAGTTGTTCACTTGTTCCTAACTTCGTAAGTATTGTACAATAGGATCTGAATATTATATTAAAAATTTGTCTGTCATTTGCTCTGTTTTCTTACGCTTTTATCAATAAAAACACTAGTAAGCATTGGACTCTTTGTGGCTAAAACAAATGTATTTGGTTCCTTTGCTCAATCTTCATGGAGGGTTTTGATCAATTTTGCATGCTATGTCTTTAACTTTACTTACTTTCAGGTTTCATGTAATTACCCCTTTTATTACCTGCTAATCTAATTTCACTTACGTAAAACAGTGAATGGTTTGGTCTCTATTGGCATACTTTAATGTCTTAAAATATTTTAGTTGGCTTGTTTGGCTTTTAGCTATAATGTCGATTGCAGAGTTCAAGTTAAGCTTTTTAAGTTTTGAAATTCTGGTTTTGAATATGTTGCTGGACTGGATTACTTGTTTTCCTAACCAATTGTGTATACACACGACTGATACAAATGTTTGAATTTTTAACCCTTCTACATTGGAGTGCCAACTGGGTATTGAATTTGAATGGCAACAATTCTGCACCCTCAATCTGGCCTTTAAAGTGATGCAATTGACAAATTATTATTTTGTGTTTGATAGAGAAGTGAATGTTATAATTCTCAGTCCAATATCAGATGGAACAAAATAAAATATGAACCAAGAAGAAGAATATTTGTATTTGGATATTTTTCAGTGAATATATACAAGTTGAGCTTTTGGAGATTGGGAGAAGATGCAAAGATGTAAGTTCTGTGCCCTTCTTCATTTCTTTACCATATTCCATGTTTTAACTTAAAACATTTCAACTTCTAACTCTCTTATGGTCTTGAACACATAACCGTTTTCTTAAAACTTTAACAGTGGTTTGCATTTATTGGACCTAGCAGTTGTTTGACTCATCTACTTTGATATGAATAACTTGATTTTATGATTTATTGCTGTTTATATAGCTCTGTCCAGTATCCCAAAGTGTATTTGCAGCTGTTTTATTCTTTCGTTTAGATGCCATAAATTACTGTTAAATTTTGATCCGTGTTATATTATAATTTTCCTTGATAAGCTATATTTGATAAAGGGAAATTTACAAAAAACTCCCTATACTTTAGTAAAATAAACAAAAACCTCCCTGGTTATCAGATATTATACAAAAAGCTTCCTGTTTTATTTTTCCGTTAATATTTTCCTCCCTCTGTCTATTTTGTGCTGTTAAAATAACGGTTAAAGGAGCAAAATGTAATTTAACGGGCCCTTTTGAAAAACTAAAGAAATAAGGGATTGATTTTAAATATTTCTTATCTTCTTCCTCCCCAAACAAATCAGCTTCTCTTTCCTCTTCATCATCTTCTTCATTTTGACCGGTGACAACAGCGGCAAGGAGGGACCGCCGCCGCCGCCGCCATTCCCATCTCCGCCGCCTTCATCTTCTTATTCTTCATCTTATTCTTCATGTCCGGCAAAACACTAAGAGAGAGAGAGAGATCGTGAGAAACCAGCTAAAGGAGAGAGAAAGGAGAAGCTACCGACGCAAATTTCAGTGTGACCCGGCGTCTAACGGTAAAAAGGAAGGCACCAGTCAGCTCACCTCACTGAGGGTTTCCGATTGACGTAGGCCTTGCTGCCTAGAAACACCGTTTATGGTGACCAAAGACAAAACGGTGACCGAAAGCTTCTGACGAGCTTTCCGGCATCTACGGTGGTCGGACGGAGACTTTGAGAACTGATCTAGAATCCTCTCAATGCGAGCTTTCCGATGTTGTAGGCCTTGTTGCCGATCTATAGCCGGATCAGAAAACATGTTCAACGATCAAAACTTTCGATGGCTTTTCCGACATCCTCTGGCCATAGTCCAGCCAGTTTGAAGGTAGATTCTCAATCCTTATTCCATAAGCTTCACTTTGATATTGAGTTTATGTAACACCCCTTCTAGGCCCTAAAGAAGACCCCGAAGAAGTGCTACAGACTAGTACTGGAGCTGTAATGAACCTTGCTGTACTACTTAATAGATGGACACTTGTTGTTACATATAACTGGTTTTTATACTTAGCCAAATTTTAAACAAATTTCTACAGAAATTTTGCCATAGTTTCGCCTAGGAACGGACAAACCGCAAATAGTAACATCGACTAAATAAATAGTCCCTGCGACTATACATTGGGATCCTGCAAGGAAAATACCACAAACACTTCGGCAATCTGTCCTTATACCTTCACTCCTCAAATAAACCGAAAATAAACACTTCTATAGTTCCAATTAACAATCCAGTTCAACGCAAATATTTTAACAGATATCAAATGTACAAACCTAACATTTATCTGGGAGGACTATTATTGTTTATATATACATGCCACTATAACGTTCTAATACAAAAAAAAAAACCTTAGTGCTGCGTGCCACAGATGACTGGTACTGAAATCTTCTATGTCTCTACCTGTGAACCTGCGAGTTACAGGAAATAACTCGCTGAGCAAATTATGCCCAGTGGGTACCTTACTTATGAAAGTAAAATATTTACATAAATAATAGGTGTAGGAAAATAGGCAATAAAACCAAATTAGAAAATGCTTTTTGAAACAGAACAGATGAATTTACAATTAAGTAAAAACATTTATCAGCGTAATACTTTTATTTACTGCGCTCTACTGGTTACTAGCTGAACTTGGGATAAGACAATTCCAAATAATAGTGATCTAATATTGGTCACATATCCAATAATCACAGTACCGTAGTGTTGGTCCCTTGGCAACTAAGAGGGGGTGAATTAGTGGCCTTCTAAAAAAAATTGAAACGGAAATTCGGTGGATTACTAGAAGAATTTTTATAGTGGTTCGGCCAAAAACTCATTGCCTACTTCCACTTCTCCAAACCTAGAGAGGAATTGGGTTCCACTAAGACACAAACAAGAATATAAGAGGTTTTACAAGTTCACCTCAAACTTAGGGTTTATGATTACCCCAAACTTACAATAAAATGACAGTAAGAATTTAAAGCTAATTCTTGAACTTAAACAACTAACAAAGAAAAAAAGGTTTATAGATCACCCAAATAACTAACACTCAAATAGTAAATGAATTTTGATGAGAATAAAGATTAAGCACAATGAGGTTATGAAAGATGTGTTTCAGTAGTTGTGTTGTACCTTATCAATGCAAATTTGAAGGGTATTTATACCCTTTCTTCAGAATCTAGCCGTTTGAGATTTGAAGATTAAAACAGCATAAAAAATTTCTGCAGATGGTTGCGAGCGCGACCACACACAAGGTCCTCGAGACACACACCAACG